>VDFB02182008.1:0-11208 GCA_007258455.2 Sequoia sempervirens
TTTCTTTGAATCAATCAAGTTTCAATTGCTCAATTCATATTTTACTGTCTTTCTTGTGTTTTTTGCCTGTGCACAAGCCATTCAAGCATTTTTGTATAAAAAATTTATGTAGAAACATTATTACATGTCTTGACATTATTTCAAGAGTGGAAGGTGGGGAGAACTGGGTTTTGAAATAAAATGAAGAGTTAAAGGTCTAAAAATGGTGGTTTTTTTTCACTTGAAAATAGAGTTTTTACCCTAGGGTTTGCAAGAATATCTAAGATACCAAAAGTTTGTTTGTTTTCTAAGCATATTGGGGCCTAAATAAAGGTGTCTAAGGTGGTGGAAAATTTTGAAAGGTTGTGGAAGTGCTACATCTAATAAACCCTCAATAATTACAATAAAAATAAGGGTTTTTTTATTTAACAGTTACAGGTCCGTAAAAATGGAATCCAATTGCAGAATCTTTGTTTCCTTGGAAATTTATTTGCTTCCCCAAGGTTTCAGGGGTCTATGTGGTGTTTGAAGGTATGTTGCTTTGCATTTTTGGGCTAATTGAGTAGCCTGTTGAAGGGTGAATGTATAGGAAGTCAATGCTGGTCCAAAGGAGTCTATGTTGTTTCTCATATATGTTGTGTAACTTGGATATGGGTGTTTTAATCATTCATGTGTTCGTCTGGTGTTTTGGAAGATTGTGGAGTAATTGGACAAAAACTAGTTTCTCACTATTGCAAGGGTTTAAGGGGGTTAAAGAGGGAAATGTGTATTTAGTTTCTTTTCAACTTTTAAGGGAGTTTTGGACTATCCAAAGAGGTCAGAATAATTTTGTTAGATGCCTAAAATAGGCAGGTTGCAAAGAATTTGTGATTGTGCCCTTGTGTCTGCATTAATTTTTCACCTAATTTCACTCGGTCCAATGTAGCTCGGACTGATTCAGCATATTTGGGTGTAAGAGAGGACCATCCCTAGCATAAATGTACCCATCTAGACATGTTGGAACAGTCTGTTTGGTCGTACGAGTTACAGAATGCAAGTTGCACCACTTTGCAACTTTACACTGCTTGCATCTGGCAACTTTTCCCTCCACTGAAAAGTCATCACCATAGGAAAAGGCCTTCGAGATAGAAAAAACCGATAGAGGTTTTTCTAGATGGTAAAAACATGATCACATAGCCTTGGACGGAGAGTCTGTAAGCATCACAGTCTCTGAGAAATAGAACTTCAGAGATTGTTTCCTTTTAGCACTTTGGACTCTTAAGGGAAATCGTCGGTCCAATGTAGCTCGAAGTGATTCAGAGTATTTGGGAGCAAGAGTTGACCATCCCTAGCATAAATGTACCCACCTAGACATGTTGGAACAGTCTGTTTGGTCATACGAATTGCAGAATGAAAGTTGCACCACTTTGCAACTTTACACTGCTTACATCTGGCAACTTTTCCCTCCACTGAAAAGTCATCACCACAGGAAAATGCCTTCAAGATAGCAAAAATAGATAGAGGTTTTTGTAGATGGTCACAACATGATCGTATAGCCTCAGATGGAGAGTCTGTAGGCATCACGGTCTCTGAGAAATAGACCTTCAAAGATTGCTGCCTTTTAGCACTTTCGACTCTTAAGGGAAATTGTTGGTCCAATGTAGCTTAGAGTGATTCAGCGTATTTGGGTACAAGAGAGGACAATCCCTAGCGTAAACGTACCCATCCAGACATGTTGGAATAGTCTGTTTGGTCGTACGAGTTGCGGAATGAAAGTTGCGCCACTTTGCAACTTTACACTGCTTGCATCTGGCAACTTTTCCCTCCACTAAAAAGTCATCACCACAGGAAAATGCCTTCGAGATAGCAAAAACCGAGAGAGGCTTTTGTAGATGGTCCCAACATGATCCCATATTCTTGGATGGAGAGTCTGTAAGCATCATGGTCTCTGAGAAATAGACCTTCAAAGATTGTTTCCTTTTAGCACTTTGGACTCTTAAGGGAAATCACCAATCCAATGTAGCTCGAAGTGAGTCGGCATATTTGGGTGCAAGAGAGGACCATCCATAGCATAAACGTACCCATCCAAATGTGTTGGAATAGTCCATTTGGTCATACGAGTTGCAGAATGAAAGTTGCACCACTTTGCAACTTTACACTGCTTGCATTTGGCAACTTTTCCCTCCACCGAAAAGTCATCACCACAGGAAAATGTCTCCGATATAGAAAAAATTAAGAGAGGTTTTTGTAGATGGTCCCAACATGATCCCATAGCCTCAGATGGAGAGTCTGTAAGCATCACGGTCTCTAATAAATAGACCTTCAAAGATGGTTGCCTTTTGGCACTTTGGACTCTTAAGGGAAATCGTTGGTCCAATGTAGCTTGGAGTGCTTTGGTGTAGTTGGGCGCAAGAGAGGACCATCCCTAGCATAAACGTACCCATCCGAATGTGTTGGAATAGTCTGTTTGGTCATACGAGTTACGGAATGAAAGTTGTACCACTTTGCAACTTTACACTGCTTGCATCTGGCAACTTTTCTCTCCACTGAAAAGTCATCACCACAGGAAAATGCCTCCGAGATAGCAAAAACCGAGAGAGGATTTTGTATATGGTCCAAACACGATCCCATAGCCTGAAACGGAGATTCTGTAAGCATCATAGCCTCCAAGAAATAGACCTTCAAAGATTGTTGCCTTTTAGCACTTTGGACTCTTAAGGGAAATCATCGGTCCAATGTAGCTAGGAATGATTCGGCATATTTGGGTACGAGGATAATGCATGACATACCCATCCCGACGTATTTGGACGATTCTGACATTAGATGCGAGTTCTTGGAATGAAAGTTACTACCACTTTACAACTTTACCTTTGCGCCCCATCTGGCGGCGCTTCCCTCCACTAAAGTCATCTACTACGGAAAACACCTTTGAGATAGCAAAAGCAGAGATTTTTTGTAGATAGTCCCCAACCACGATGCCATAGCCTTAGACGGTCTACTCTAAGCATCACGGTCTCAGAAATAGATGGCAAATATTCTTTTGCCTTTAGCATGTTGGACTCTTAAGGAAATCGTGTCCGGTCAATGCTTAGCTCAGAGTGATTGATGTATTTGGGTGTAAGAGGACCATCCTAAGTGCGTACTTTATGCGGATGTATTTGGAATAGTTCGTTTAGTGCGATACGAGATTTGAGATGAAATTTGCACCACTTTGCAACTTTACCTTTGCTTGCATCACGGCAACTTTTCCCTCCACTAAAAGTCATCACCATAGGAAATGTCTTGAGATAGCAAAATTGAGAGAGGTTTTTGTAGATGGTCCCAACACAATGCCATATCCTTGGGCCAGTGCATGAAAGCATCCGCAGTCTCCATGGAAATAGACCTTCAAAGATTTCTTCCTTTTAACACTTTGGACTCTTAAGGGAAACTAGTGGGAAACATAGTTAACTTCTTCACAAACTTGGTTTGAAGTAATTTCATTCTTTTTTGTGCATTTAAAATGGATTTTTAAGCCTTCCACCCTAAAATTGACCTCTAAATAACTTCAAATACCTTAACTACCTCATTCTTATTCATTTGTTTTGCAAACAAGCATTTTCATTCCAAGAGGCTGAGCTTTGATTTTTGCTTGTTGGATTGAATGTGGACCGTGACACAACTTTCTTTTTTCTAAAATTGTTCAACATCATTGAACTAATAATTTATCACACATCTACAGAGAAACAAAGGAGTACCACAAACTAAAACACATTACACTTTGGTTATCACTAACTTGATGTACTCTTCAACATCTCTCTTCCTATGCCACTGTTACACTGCACAGGTAAACCAAGCTTTGTATTGTCTAGACCTATATTAAGCTACCACTCTCAAGACCAATGTAACAATGATAAAAAATAATGCTTTGAGTTTGAAATATGGGTCACTTTCCTACTTTGGGTGGGATTTCAGACTCTCTAATACTATCATACATTTCTTTCATTCCTTGTGCCTCCACCTCCCACTTCCTTCTCTTGTGGGCCTTTGAAATTTTTCCTTTCCATTCGCATAACACCCTAATACCTTGACCACCACTTCTCAAACCATACATTCCTCTTTGGATCTTTGGGCCTTTTGATGATGTCTTACATTTGTAAAAGAGCCAATGGGGTATCCTAATCCTCAAACCCCTAGATCCCCATTGTCTTGTGTCCTAACACCCAAGAATCCCATCGCTGAACCCTTGATGTTGGACCTTGGGATAATTATTTGCTTGAACTTAAAGCAATCATTTCCCTAGATCTCCACACTCAAGCATGCACTTTCACAAAACCTCACCATTTGAATGGACTCCACCCATGACCACGACTAACCAAGAATGCAATTAATGAGCCCAAATTTGAATGTGAGAAAATGGCAAGAAACTTTGGACCCATGTTAGGCCTTCAACCTCTATATAAGGAATAAAACTTCATTAGTTTGGATAATCTTTGGACATCATCTCAACAAATCCAAAATTGCAAAGTCAGACACTTGTGTTCACTTGTTGAATCTAAGGACAAAAACCCTTAGGTTATGGAGATTTTTTGACGAAACCCCATTGGTTACCTAGAGTTTGGAGGATGAAACTTGTTTGGATTTGTGAGGGAAATTTCACACAAAGGTTGCATCTGTACGCCAAGCATAGTGGATTTCAACATTTAGGCATTTCAGCATCCCAATATTTTTCTAAAAACAATTTTGATCATTGTAATCTTGGTTATGAGCAAACAATTTTACCTAAACAATATTATTCTCTCTACTATTACACCTTATTTAAGTACACTTATCCTTTACTCAAGGGAAAGAAATAGTGTTTGTGGTGTATAATTTTGATGGTTGTCATGACCTCTTGCTTGGGAAGGTTGTAACTCCCCCATTCATTCAGACAACCAGATGTATGTTTGTTGACAATATCAAATAAAACCTCCAGCCAGGGTCTGCTAGTGTAGGGAGAAGCAATGCATGAACTTTTCTTTTTGATTTGGGCTAAATGTGATTAGGACAGGCCCTGACAGGGTTGTATCAAAGCCTAAGAGAGAGATATGTTGAGGAAGAAAATAGAGAAATTATAGTGAAAATGTGCATTAGCATGTCTCATTTTATTTATAGAAGAAAGTATAGTGCACAACAATCAAGAAAAAGCTAAAATCCATCTATGAAATAAATTACTCACTATCAAAACTAACCTTCAAATTAAAGAAGAATTTAAGAAGCTATATTTTCATATAACTTCTTCAAAAGTATTTAAATTATTGTACAAGGAACATAAAATATTAGAGATGCACTTTCCAAGCAATGTTGTTTTCCTATCGGTTTATGTAAAACATAATTATTGTGGGGATTCTACTTAAGAATCAATTAATCAAGGAAATCAGAAATGTTTTGGAGTTTTATTCTACCAATGCAATTATTTTCTATACTAGCCATTATGGAGAAGCGATTTATACAAATTTTCTTTGTGAGAAATACATTGTGATTAAATTATTTGTTTAAAAGTTATGTCTTGCTTTTTATTTTCTAAAAGAATTCATATTTAGATGGTGTTGCAGTCAGATAAACATCTATTTTTCACAGAGCTCACAACTTTTAATAGTATTCTTTTCCTAAATTTCTAGGTCAAAGTGCATGATGATGTCATTGCATGCCTGCAAATAATTGAATCTTCTAGTCAACAAACGGTCACAACATCTTGGGATGGAATGATTAAAATATGGAACATTGATGAAGGCAGAGGTAGTTGGGCAACAAATTTTGGCTCATCTAAGAAGACACAAAGTGCCAATAAGTATATGAAGAATGGTCATATGATATATTATTAGTATTCATATGGGAGTCTAGCCATATTAAGTTTTTGAAAAAGGTGAATTTATGTTATATAAAAAAATTGATGGTTACAAATGGACCACCAAATTTACTAAGGCATGGGAAAGTTTACAAAGAAGAAAATCAGAAGGTGTAGGGTTAATCATATGAGTATCTAGTTGTTACTTATGCAATGTGAAATAATGCTGAGTTTTGAAGATGTACGAAATTACAATGTAATCCAACAATATAGATATAAAACTTCATAATATTTAACCATTCTTTTTATGCTATTGTACATTGATATTGCCATTGCTCCTTGATTAAATTTTCAAAGGGGATTTAAATCATGCACATGAGGAGGAAATTAAATTTCGATTGTCAACTTCTATATATATCAAATTATCCAATAATCAAGTGTATGTCCATATATAAAAATGGCATCAACGCCAACTCAAACAAAGTTTTACAATATGTGGCATATTCCATCTTGGTATCTATTCAAAATTTGCATGCCAAAATGTCTATCTCATCCTAAACTACTGGTGGATCATCAAAATGGAGCCTCTTTGAAGCACTCATTGGATTTGAAGGTAGCTGCATAAGAAAAAAGTCAAACCAAAATTGAGATTAGTTATACTATATAATTTAAAATCAAATAATTAACATAAAAATTAATACACATTGAATTATAATTGAACTCTAAAATTGAAATCTTGATTACCTGAAATATACATCTCTTTGAAGGGTTAGGAGTCCTAGAATATACCCCTCTTAAAGAACTAACCAAACCAGATTTTGTAATGTCAATCTATATATGTGAACAAAAACATGAAATTGATCCAAGTTAGCATAGAATTGTCAGTAATAAAACATATTTACCAAGCACAAAATAAAATAAACACATACCTCTTTAGGTTGATCTTTTTCTGTATCTCCTTTAGGTGTCTCAACACCTCCTCCTTGAGGTGTTTCAACACCTCCTCCTTTAGGTGTTCGAATACCTACTCCTTCGGGTGTTGTGGCACTTATCAACAATGATGTATAGCTCACAACTGCCTGTACATAAAAATAACAAGTACATATGAAACTAAAAATCAATGTCAATGTATGCATAATCAATAAAAGATCTTATAAATTTTAATTCAATCAAATTTGAGTTCAATTACCTTTCCCTTATCTAACACTGTGCCTCCATAGTCTGGAGAGCGTTGCACCTCACTCGCACTAGGTGTTTCCTACAAGCGGAGAGTAAGATAAGCATATAAGTTAATAATATAATTTCATTATTGACAATTCAAATGACAAGCAAATATACTATAAAAAAATGTAAATGAGTGAGTGCGAAAATACATGTTGTGTGCGTGCCGAGGCCAAATGAAATGGCCCTAAGGGTGCTATCAGTCACCTATGTGAGCTCCTCCTCAGACATTAACTGTTAAATAGACCATGTAAATAAATATTAGTACTTGATACTATCTCTTATTAATATTCATTTTACAAAAATGCAAGTTATGAATTTTACCTAAATGTTACCTATGTAGCTTCCTCAATGTCCACCTCTCTGGTGGAGGTTCACGTAGAGTGTAATGCTCCACTCCCACTGCTGCAGTGGGAGATTTTCTATAATCTCCACATCCTGGATGTCATAATCAGAAGTGTCTAATAGATGCTCAAGGGGTTGTACAATAGGACCCAAACATATTTGCTGGCACGTATTGCAAATATGTGGACCCCAGGAGGATGATGCACCAGCACTGGATCCATCGCCAAGATCGCCAGACTGTGGCTGAGCTACTGAAGAAGCACGAGAAACCAAAAGACCACTCAAAGAGTGAATGGCCTGGATAGTTTGTGTGGTTGCATCCTCCATAATATCTGGATGTTATACTGGAGGTGGCAGAGGAAGGGGAGGATGGGGAACATGTGGGCACCTAACTACTCTAGCTGCCCCTGGCCTATCTTGAGGCATACCTCTACCAACACCCTAGAAGGGTTTAATGTCAAAGTAATTGACATGATTCCCTAACAAAAACTCAACATATAATTTTTTAATAAAGTAAAAAGGTACATCAAGATTATTGTTGGGTGGTTTATCAAAAACTATACACCATGATCCCAAAAAGTTATCTACCTATACCCCTATACGTACCATTTTATAGAAATTTTGGTTTGTTAACGCGATATTTGTCAAACTAGTGTTGTAGTTAATAAATGAAGGCTATTTAAGACTTTTGTTATTTGGAGATCTTTCACATCATCATAAGAAAATCCACATGCATAATATTCCCTCATGGTTTCTCGCCACGAATGAAAGGAATTATGTTGTGTGGAGAGGGTTTCTACATTTGTAATTATTCTTATCAATGTGTTTGACATATGGGATAATCGAGGATTTCTTATAAACATCACAAATTCCCTCAATTGCTCGATTTTTTCATGATTAAGTCTTGATTGATGGTTCTGAGATTGGTGGAGCATTTTGGCATTTGCATTTGATTCTAAATTTGGTGGATTTTTCATTCTCAAAATTTGGTGGGAATTTGTGCATTCTCTTTTTTAAATATAGAAATGCACGATTAAATTGAACTTAATATAAATGAAACACTATTTTAAATCAAAATCCATTAAAACATTCATTTTTTACATCCAAATCATTATGAACTTAATTTATTTCATAAAATTCAATCAAAAACCATTGAAAAAAAATCCACAAAAAACATTCATTTTTTTAATCAAAATCTATTCTAAATTCAAAATTTTCACAAAAAATCAATCAAAAACCATACTTAAAAAAAAGTCCACAAAAAACCATATGAAATTATTCAAATCTAAATAAAAATTGAATCAAATCAAATAAAAATAAAAAAGTTTACCTTTCCAAATCAAATTCAGCCCAAATCGGATGCTCAATTCATGAATAATAGTTACTTTGTCTCCCATGAGTTCTTGCTTCCTTTGCATAGATAGAGTTGAAACGGTAATGAGATGTTTTTTATATATGCTTTTTGCAAATCGGATATCCGATTTGCAAAAACTAGGTTTGGTGTTTGGTATGGTGACACCCGAGCCCAAAAAAAGTCAACACGTTCTTTTTGTGTTTTTCAGTCAATCAAAGACATGTTTTTTTTCTCATTGCCACTTTTTGGCCCACCATTATCCTGCACATACCCTATTGTCTCATTCCAACACCTTTAGGAAAAAAAACATGTTTCATGCAGGTCATTTAAGCTATGTTACTATGGTTTACATTTTTTATTTGTGAAAAAAACACCTAGTTTCTTTCTAAAAATTGTAAACATTTCAACTTTCTTATGATATACTTATGCATGAGCATGTTAAATAGTTGGGTTGTGTGAATATTAGCTAGAAATTTGGGAAAATGTGTAATAAAACAGTAGTGCAAGTTACAACCATTTTGGTGCATCACCCACATAAGTAGATTTCAATTCATGTATTCCTTCTATCCTTTTCCATTAGAAAAAGCAATAGTTTAAGTTAGGATAGGTGAACACCAAGGGAACCAACCCTCTCTGGAGGTTCTCTTCCATCATAGGTGATCCACTAAACATAGAAGAGATCCAATGTTTCACCAGTAAGCTAATTTCTGCAACTTAGCAAGGGTGTGTTATTTGGTGATAGCAATTTTTGGCATGCCTAGTGTGACCATTTGAGCTATCATAGTTCAAATTTAGTCCTATCATTACTGATATTTGGTGTGTATATCAGTAATTTCTGCCTTTGGAGACAAAATATCTACACATTTGGTGACTCCAAATCTATTTTAGTGGTTTTTGAAAGACCAAGTGCTAGTATGTGCTTAAATTCTTGCAAAAATTAGTATTAATAATTCTTATTTTTAATCCTTTATGTGAATTTCCAATAGTTTTGAATGCAACATTATGTCTTCATTTATTGGAGATATATTTCATCACCCTCCATTTCATGAAAAAATTGCTAATACCATTTCTTATCAGCCATACCAAGTAGAATACGTTGTTAGTTTTGTCCCAAATGACCCATTAACAATAGGTTATCAACCTACCCCTGCTCATTCTCATAATCAGCCTTCATATCCTTTGAATCAGCCCCAAGAAGTCGTTTCTATGCCAAACCAACATGGTTGCTTTCCTAGGTAGCCCCAACATACTAACAATATAGGGATTAGTGATATCAAGAGCATATTGATAGGCTTCAATAAGCAATTGGATGATATCAAGAGACAACATGAATTTGATTTGTAGCGGGAAGATTTGGCTTATCAAGCCTACCAACATCAGCAATAGTTGAATTACCAAAGGGAGAAGTATGAAGAGTCTCTTGCAAGAGTGGTTGCTACTAAACAAGAGCCAACGTTCAAATATTTTTCTTGCTCAAGTGAAAAGATTAGAATACCAATCAGCTACTTGCATCCTTAATCAACATATGGAGGAAGAGCTTCCCAAATATGAAATCCCAAGTTTCAAGCAAGGTATGCCTTTTAAGTCTTTGATTCAATCTCATAAGTTTGAAATTCCAAGCTTTAGAGACCCACATCCTTTGCAAGAGCCTAATATCCCTCAAGATTAGCCTTATCCAAGATGTATGGTTCCTCAAGAAACCCAATAAGACCTTTATAATCAGCCCTCTTGTCCTATCACCATTCATCTTTGTAAAGATGGTCCCATTGTTTACCAAGATAACTAGTTTAGTGAGCAAGAAAATGAGGTTTTTGGGGAAGGAGAAGAAGAATCTTTTGTTGTTTGTATGCTTGCACATGAGGTGGAGGAAGAAAAATCATATTTGAAGCAAGAGGTTGGTGAGCATGATCAGTTAGAACAACAAATTGAAGAGATGGTTTTTTGGGACAACAAGGTACAAAGATTGAAAGAGGTGATGAAAATGAAAATTTGAATTTATTATTTGATGAAATTCCTTGCTTTCTTAATGAGGATGAAGAGAGTATGCAAGTTTCAATGTAATCACAAGTTTTTGAGCAAATAGAAGATGGAAAGAAGCATGAAAAGATGATGGTTCATGAAGATGCAAATGAATGTAACCTTATTTTGCAAGATAGGGAAGTTGATACACACAAGTTTGCTGGTCAGAGCTGTAATGAGGTTAAAATCAGTCTTCCTATATATAAAAAGTAAGGAAAAGTTTGAAGAAGACATTTTTTGGGATGATTTGGAAACATTTTGTTCAAATCTAGATGCCAAGCCAACACCTATGGAAGAGGTAAATCGTGAACAACAGGAGTATAGTGTAGAAATATTCATGTCTCCACCAAATCAATCATAAGAGGTGGTTGTCAAAAATCAACAAGATGGCGAGGTAGCAGCCCATAAGCGAGAAACCAACAAGGATACCTCAAGGTTTAACTTTTCAAGAGGTTATCCAATTAGAAATTTAGCTTGAATGGAGGCAACTAAAGAGCCACAAGGC
>VDFB02182009.1:0-29452 GCA_007258455.2 Sequoia sempervirens
TCTAAGGGTTCAATAGGATCAATATCTTCTTTCGCTTCTGAAGTCTCTCTCTGAATCTCATGAGTATGGTCAACTTCCATATCCTAAGGAGACTCTTCATTATCGATCTCCATATGAGTGCCCCTGGATCTCCTTAATGCAACATCTTCCTCGAATGTGACGTCCCTACTAATCTCGATCAACTTCTGCCCTGGAATGTATATCCTGTAGGCTTTTGATGTCTCGCTGTAGCCCACAAAGATTCCCTTCTTGCCAGAAGGCTCCAACTTTGTTCTCTTTTCCTTTGGAACATGAATATAGACAAGGCATCCAAAGATCCTTAAATGGCTAACCTTAGGCTTCTTTCTTGTAAAGGCTTCTTCCGGAGTCATATTCTCCAGGATCTTGTGAGGACTTCTATTCTGTACATATACTGTAGTCCTAGAAGCTTCTGCCCATAAGAAGGTTTGCAGATCTTGTTCATGGATCATGGCTTTTGCTGCTTCCACGATCGTCTTGTTCTTTCTTTTTGCAATACCATTCTATTGAGGATTATAGGGGACACAAAACTCCCTCTTAATCCCTGCATCAACACAAAAATCCCTAAAGCTGCCAGAGGTGTATTCTCCACCATTATTAGATCTGAGGACCTTGATTCTTTTACCAGAAAGATTCTCTACCAAGGCTTTGAACTCCTTAAACCTTCCTAACACTTCCTCAGATCCTTTAGTTTTCAAAAAAAAATCCAAGTCTTTCTAGAGTGGTCATCAATAAACAAAACATAATACAAGAATCCACTTGAAGATGGAACAGACATAGGTCCACATAAATCAGAATGAATAAGGTCTAAAATGCACTTAGATCTATTTTCTCTACTATGGAAAGGAGCTTTTGTATTCTTACCTAATGCACAACCTTTGCAAGTTCCTTCATGCTCCTGATTGAACTTAGGAAGACTTGTAAGCATCTTCTCCATGATGGGTAAGGCTCGGAAGTGAAGGTGAGCCAATCTTCGATGCCAAAGATTATAGAAACTTGGAGAATCATGAACTAATGCTTGTAGAGGACGCATACAAAGTCTGTAGAGACTTTCATGTCTAACACCAATAACTTGAGCATCCTTGAAGCTTGAATTCTCCATCCACACAAGTACTTTGCCTTTTGAGAAGGCAACTTGATATCCTTTATCTTCTAGAGCTGAAATTGAAATGAGATTGCGCTTGATTCCTGGAACATAAAGAACACCGCTTAACTGAAGTGTGATGCTAGAATCCAAATGAAGAGTAGAAGTCCCAATCCCTTTCACGGAGTAGCTTGCATCATCTCTAATAATGACTTGTTCGGAAGACTCTTTCTCCACCAAGCTTGATAAGTGCTCCTTAAAATCCGTGATGTGTCGAGAAGCACCCGCTGTCGATCAACCAAGTGTTAGTCAATACGTAGGTATGTAAAACCCTTGTTTCCCCGTTTCTCTGTATCATTTGTTTTATGATTTTTTGAAGGTTTTGGTTTTATTGTTTTTGTGGTTTTGCATAAAATAAAGGAAATTGCAATTTTCTTGAAAATGATATGGAAATTCAATAAAATAAATCAACTCTCTAAGCAATGATTCTAGGCGCTAATATGGATGCGGTCTTTTCATAAATCTACGAGGCGATTACAATAAGGATCTACTAACATGCAATATAAAAAGAAATGATTTTATTTGAAAACCTGGAGATTGCAGCAATCTGGAAATGGGCCAGAATTGGTACGGCTGCATTAAATTCTTCCTTCTCCCTCTGTCTCGTGGTTGCAGACTGCTCCAGACACTAAGGCGCCTTCAATGATGAAGATTGAAAGCAAAGATGAAAGGCGTTTGGCTCAAGATGGAGGTACGGCCTGAATATGAAGAAGTACGGCCTGCAGCAAAGGTACGGCTGTCAGACCAGCAAGTACATGTGTACGGCTCCCTTGAAATCAATATCCAAACTCAAGAATATGAGCCTTGACCAACAGAAACAACTACGGATGAAACTGCGTGAAACTCGAGTTTGAATCGCTATGATGCTCACCGTAATTTCTTGAATGAAGGAAATCTCTCGGTATGATAAGATGGTGATATCTCACACCCTGCGAGGCTGCTTTCAATGGAGATGGCTCGTTCCCCAATGGTCGAGGAAGTGAAACCCTAAAGCTTCTTGCTCAGACCAAACTTGATCAATTTTCAATAACTCAATATGCATAATGGCTCGATTCCCAAGGCAAATGGCTTATACACTTGAAAAGTGCGATTTCCACAAAAATAGGGAATCATTAAAATTCGAACTTTTTATTCTTTTAATATTTCAATAGTTGCAACTCAAATTTTTAATTATAAAATATAATTAAAAATTGGCCCCCTTTCATGATGGCGACCCCCTTCAGCCAAATCACTTAAGTTATAATAAATTATTATAACTTTATATTATAACACCAAATAATTAATATTTAATTAATTCAATTAAATATTAATATCTCCTTAAATATTAACCCGATGCTCGAGCCGTCTGAAGCTGTTGACTGAAGAAGTGATTCTAAACATAATTCATCCATGCTGCTAAAAATAGCAGGGGTCCCACGCTGACTACCAAGAACTGCTAAAAATAGCAACTTCTGCAAGAAGTGTCCGAATGAATCCAAACGAAAGCCAACTGATCAAGAACTACCAGCTGAAGCTGAGCCAAGCTCCAAAATGACCCTCTATCCAAACTATCAGCCTACGAGGGTCGCATGATAGGCTAATCCTGTGCTCCGAGAGATGTCAACTAGAAGGGGACATGACAAGGTACATGGCTTGACAATGTCGAGTAGAATAAATATTCACATGTATCCTTCTGCGGAGAAGCATCATCAACATCTGCAACGGTGGCTTGTTGCTTAGGTCTAGTTGGACAATGCTTAGCAAAGTGGCCAAACTTATCACACCTAAAGCATTGGATCTTGGACAAGTCTCTCTTTTTCTTGGAGGGGGGAGGACCATCATTTCCTTTATCTCGATTCCTTTTGAAGAATCCTTTCTTTCCATCTTTTCCTTTCTTCTTCGAAGCTTGGGAGGCGAGAACATGAATATCTTCATGAGATGAACTTTGACCAACGCCTCTAGCCACCAACCTTGACTCTTCTTGAATGCAATCAGCCCTCAAGCGATCAAACTTAGGAAGTTTGGATCTTGCACTAATTCCTTGAATGTAGGACTCCCATGATAATGGAAGACCATTGAGAGCAAGCATTGTTAGATCTTTATCATCAACCACGTGACCAATTGTAGAGAGTTGATCTCTCAACTCCAAGATCCTCATGAAGTAGGCAATCATTGTTTCTCCTTTAGCCATCTTCACATGGTGTAGTTGTTGCTTCAGTGTACAAGCACGACTGGTGTTGTTGATTTAGTACATCTCCTCTAATGTCTTGAACATCTCCCTTGTAGTCTTCAACTTGGAGACAATTGGAACAATATGGTCTTTGACGGAATCAACCAACAACTTCTTCACCTTGATGTCTTTCTTCCTCCATTGCAACTTCTCTTCTTCCTCTTCAGGTTCAGGAACTTTGGTCTCCACAAATTCAGCCAAATCATTCTCTTCTAAGGTGAGCATTATCCTAAACCTCCATGATGTATAGTTGGATGCTCCCTCGAGTCTATCCTCGATCTTCAATCCGTTCACCATCTTGATTGAGGTAGAGATAGACAAAGAATTATGACGAAGAGAATAGAGTATTGTTGTAGAATCAAATCTGATCACGATCTCCTCAAACCCGCTCTGATACCATGTTAAATTTAATGATCAGATTTAAATGGACAGAAATTAATTCAAAATCAGACACAATAACACAGCAAAAACCCTGGGAAAACCCTCCTCTTGAGGGAGAAAAACCCAGCAATAATATATCACTTATATATTGATATGTAATTCAAGAATCTCCTTTACAAAGGCCGATATGAAGGCCAACAAGAGACACTACAAATTGATGTAGATACACAGCAATAAGACTCACGGACTTATACAATTCTTATTTTGCTCCTCTATATAATTGGCTCTATGACTGTGGCTGACTTATGATGTAATAATGAATTGCTAAACAAAGGAGACAAAGAATGGATATATATATACATTGTTATCAAGAGAGAAGGACATAACCCTTCACCATCTGTCGGCCCGGCGGAGATATCCTTCGTAGAAGCTATCCATAAAACGCGATAAAATTGACCTCCTCGAAAGAATATGTAATGTCCCGTTTTAGTGACATTGTTTTGTCGAGGAGTAGACCTATCATTGCACAATCCTCTTTCGTAAGTGTGATTGGTGTGTAGAAGAGATCATTTGAAGCGATTCTGCGTTCAGGAGCATCTTTCTTTCAGTTGATTTAGGTTGGGCCTTCGCAGACTCTTTTAGAGTGGTTTTTCAGATACTTTCTATTTTTAGAAAGTCGGGCAGGTGGAAGCTGCTATTTTGGGCAGGGCACCTGGTTCAGCTAATTAGCTCAAAGTCGACCCAGTTTGTCAATTTGATGATCAGATGGGAAATATCGGAGTATTTAATGATTATTTAATAATTAATATTTTGACTTTATATTAAAGTCACTTTATTAATATATTTAAATATTAATAATTAATGGTATATTATAAAGTATTTTTAATACTTTATAATAAAGTGAAAAGTTGATTATAATGAATAATTATTTATTCATTAATTTGGACGCCATTTAATTAATGATTTTTCCTAAGTTGAGAAAGGCGTATTTAATCATTTATTTAAATGATTATTAAAAAGAAGGGTTTGGTCAAATTTTTCAAGAGAGCTATAAATTCACAGCTAAAGACAAATCGAACGATTATGATATGATATTCAATTTGTCTTCTATTTTGCTCTGAGCATTGGAGTTTGCAAAACCTAGGGTTTTAGCAGACAAATCGATTTTGGAGAATGATACCTCTTCAGAATCTGGCATACTGAGACTGTGCAATACCAGTTGAAGATTGTCTTCTTGGTGACTTCACACAGAGGTTACAGATTGAGCTTATTGATTGATTCAGACAGGGTTTAACAGAGAATATTCATCTAGCATGTGAGGCGACTTCACAAAGTTCTGGCACCATTACCAATAAAGCCGTACCATATTTATGACAGCAGTTGGGCCGTACAAATCTGTACCAGCAGGCCGTACTTTTACTCAGAAGAAAAAAATGCCTTCAGTTTTCAGTGGATGACAGTTGGATCAAGTGCGCCTTGGTTTCCTGGAGGATCCTCTTCATTCTGAGTTTGGAGATCAGAGATCTGGAGTCAGTTATATTATATTCTTTCTTTCTTTCAGGCGGCTGCAAGAGATATCAGGTTCCATAGAAATAAAAATGTATTTCATTCATTTGTTTAGTTTTGATATTGTAAAAGCTCTGAAAACTCAATAAATACATGCGCCTATATGTTCAGAGTATTTTCCAAGCATTTTAATTGCATTAGGAATTTTCTATGAATTTAGAGCATTTTATTAAGCAAATCGCAGCTTCTTGTTTTTATGCAAAAAACCTCAAAAACACAAAAAAACACAAAACTTGCAAAAATCAATATTCACAGTTAGGGTTTCGGGGTTGAGAATCACCTGGATTCTTCTGAGAATGTGATTCTTCAAGAATCGCGCCAAGGAGAAGTCGGCCAAGATAATAATAATTACATATTATTTAATGAAGCACCTCTTCATTAATATTGGTCTCATATAAATTGAATAGTTGTTTGGCTATTATTTAATTTATCATCAATAACGTGGCTAGAAGATTCGCCTGATGCTGCCTATGAACATCAACAACAACAACTAGAAACTACTGTCATGAACGGATTAAATGTTTGAACTAGCAATGGTATTTGACCTGATACTTTGTCCTTTCTACAAAATGGAATGTTCAAGACACTTTTTGAGAAAAAAAATGCTAGGAATCTCCTTCAAACCTGCTAAGCTCTTACGATGAGCACATGACAATCAACAAGTTGTCAAGACAGTCCAAACAAAAGGTGTTGGGATGGCTATATCTTCTGTAAGTGTTTAACAGCCAAAGAATTTCAGGGTTACTTACAAGCTGAAAACATATCATTTTGACTGCCCATCTCTCTTGGTAAGGCCCTCTCTAGTGGATTCTTGGATCATCAGGGACAGCTGCAAGACCTATGGCATACAATTCAGTTGGCAACAAATTGCTTCCTATGAACGTCAAGATGCAAAGCTGTCAAAGATTTTAGATTTTCACAGAGACATAATATCATGGAAGCCACCGTGTAATGTTTTTAATTCTGATGTTCCAAGTCTCCTTCAAAACTACTCTTCAGTATTATAAAACCAATAATATGCAAAGCTGTGTTTCAGGAAGTCACCTGCCCACTCAGCTTAGAGATGTTGCAGCTTTTTAAACAACAATTGACTTTAATCATACAGGTTAAGCTTGAGTAAATTTTTAAGGATGTGAATTATTTGCCCAGTTGAGCACAGGCCAAGAGCTTTCTTTCCTATCCTATGTAGAGAGAGAGAGAGTTTCCTTGTAATCATAATGCTCATCTGTACAAATCAATTTTTCTTCAGAGTAAATATAAGATGCATTTGTTCCACAACAACAAACAAGTTGTCCAGACAGTTCATGAATCATAAGTTAACTATAATCCTAAGCAATTTTGATGGCATACCATTAAGTACAACCTTAGTCCACTTAATTACATAAAAAAAAACTACCCATTAGGACTAACGCAAAAGATAGAAACACTATGTACAGAAATCCAAGTCAACAGATACATGACTCGTAGCTGGCAGACGAGCATCACCTAATTATCTTGACATCATCTAGTGTTAGAGATAGATCAGAAGTTAGAACTATTAATAACAACAGAATAGTAACTTGAGGGATGCCAGAATCATTCTCATCTTTCAAATTACCAGACAAATGCATACAAATCAAACTATAATCCGGTCTACTACATAACTCTGTAAAGCATCATCTGAAACTAGTAACATTCATCTCATTATTAATTACAGCATTTTCATTCCTATACATATTTTCAACATCTAAATAAAGGTCACGATTAAAAATTCAAAATTCAGCCACATCTCTTTGTTTCTGGCAGGGATCCCAAGCGCTACCAGTAGAAGAAAGCAAGGTACCCCTCCCCGCCTGGGCCAGTTCTTTGGTAACATTATTAGTCCCTGCATTGAGAACTATTTAATGATCGAGGATTCTGCCTGTTCTTTTACTTCTACAGAAACTCTTGATTAGTGCTTCTTTTACTCTTTTGTCTCTATTTAGTTCTTAGTTTTTACATTTTTAATAGTAGATGGGTTCATATCTTTTTGTGTAAACACTCTACTTGGTTTTGCTGTCTCTTTCATTTTTATGGTATTTTTCTTGACATCTCCTTGCCGGTGGTAGCTTAATTGTTTCTAAGACACACTCTCGCTGAACAACTTCACTCATGAGAACATTAATATACTTTTTTTCTTTCCATCTTATATGTCTGATTGTTTTTAGCTTCAAGTAGACCATATGCATGAGGACATTAGGACTCAATTTGTTTATAAAAGTAGAACCTGTAAAATTGCTGAACTGGGTGAGTTATAAGGGTGTATTTTTATTGCAAAATGTCAGGCAATTTTAAGAGAATTTGTAGAAAGATAGCTTTTAGTTCTCATGTTAAGGTCAATGTTAACCAACAAAGAATTGATGAAAAGAATAGAGCCCCCTTTAGTTCTTAGCAAGTGGACAAAAAGCATACCCATCTCCCAGGGGAACAGGTACCAGCAGAGAAGTAACAGACCCCTCCAAAAGACTTTGAGTTCTTATCTACAGAACAAGGAACGTTCCTCATGATAATTACAAAAAAAGAAAAAAGAAAAAATAGATTAGTGTTTACAGAACAAGTATTGAAAACTAACTCAGAAAATCAAATATTACTAATCTGGAGGACAAGAAATTTTTTTGGTTCATGTCAAAGTTTAGAAACTTCATACGGCCTTTCTCCCATGGGTACTAGTTTGTAAAAAGGTCATGTCCCTTTTAGTGTGAAACCATTTTGAAAAAAACATTGGCAAGATGATCTGTAAACTATAAGAATATTCTTTAATTGGTTCATCAAAAACAAATATTAGCTAGTATTAGTATGTGTGAGCAAAACAATGAAAATTTAAGCAAATAGGATAGAAGAAAAAGAGACTAAGCAAACATTGAAGAGCTGATGGACAAAAGTTTTGATGGTCATAGAATGTCTTTGACAGCAGCAAATAACTTATACAGTTCACAGCCCCAAACACTTCCCAAAGTGGCATCCAGCATTATGAAGAAATTCAAACATATTGCAACAGCAAGCATCCCAAACTCAACAGTAAACTGTAAACCTAATGATATTCCCACACCCAGCATCAAATATGATGAATATACTCCATAGAATTCTCAATATTGGTGTCCCCTTCTTGCCTGCAAATATCTTCAATAATTTGTCTTGCCTGCAAGACTTCCCAATTTATTTAACCTTCAATCGAATCTGCAAATCTCCATTCCACACAAGTCGTAACTCTGAATGAGCTACACCAAATTAACCAGGGAAGATCTTTCGCCACCAAGGCTAATCTTCTCCAAGGGGGTTTCTGTCCTCAAGAAGGCTGAGATGAACAGAGTTCAATCTCCCAAATCAGAAGGGTCTCATCCAAGAGAATGTAATAATCTACATAATACCAAATGAGCTCACAAACCCCCTTTTATAACCTTTCCCGAAAACTTTCTGGAAAATACAATATAAAATCACTTTATTAATTAAATAAGCCTTATATACCTAAAAAGTGATTTAAAATAAGCCTTTTATACCTGAAAAGTGATTTATTTCATTATTTAATTAATCCCGACACCCAAAGTCACTTTTCAGTGTTCCAACATTCAAAACATTCCATCCCAATTCCAACGAGCATGACACTAAGGTGCCCATTAAAATATTTCAATTAAAATAGCAACCTTAATAAAATTAATTAAATATAGCTCAATATTACATCCAAATTGCGGAAATGGTTGAAATGCATCGAAATCGAAAACTGACTACGTAGGAGTTATACTAATGATGAATGATGATGAACAGACCCAACTGGGTGACTTACTATAGATAGATGCTCTCTCCAAGATTCTTGGAGAACACACCAGAAGCCATAAATAATATCGGAAAGCGTCATCTAAGTCCTCTAGACCATCTGAGCCCACTAGTAACATCAAATAACCCTTCAATCAAGACAACACCCACCCAAAAGGTCAGAACCAACTACAATGCAAGAGGAACCCTAAAATGGGGACATTACACTAACTGTGGGAATTAAGACTCAAGTATGTATAATTTGACCATAAGCATCATTTATATAAATTCCCATACCATCTAAAAACTGGAATGTGCAGTTGGTGTACAAATATTATTATGCTTTAGTAATATTGGTTATCCCGACTATGTATTAATTGGTTGTCAATTTCGCGTAGTTATAAGCATCGATTGGTTGACGGTTGTGTTCTTCTTGGAAATTGTTGGGTCCTTTAAATATGTTGCGTATCATCAAGGAAAGGGGTATGGTAGTATGATCTAATCAGATCGACTCTAGTACTTGGCTAACCATCTCTGGTCTTCTATAATAAATTCATGTGCAAATAAAGATATATTTTACACCTGTATCTACTATGCATTGTCATCTCTAATATTAATTCATGTATTTAATTTATCAGATAGAGCAACAAGCATTTGGCATCGTTGCCTTAAAGAAATTGAGTCAAATTTGAGAGATCCGTGCCCTTAGACCCCAATAAAGGCAAGAAGAGACCACAACATGGTCAAGATCAAGAGTGTTGAAATATTTTTGTCATTGATGTAAAAGGTGCGTAGTGTCTCAGTTTTGAATTGCAAATGATTTGAACTTAGCAAATTTGTCTCAATGTGCCACACCAGATTTGAAATGTCTATGCCAAATCAGTTTTTCCCAATCAGAGTTGAAATGCCTTGTTTGCAATTATGCCATATCAGCCTTGAGGTCAAATCTACTTGTAACGCCTATGTCTTTAGTGATGGAGACTCTAACTATTCCACTTAGGCGACATCTTCAATTTTATTCACCGATTCTTTTGAAGGCGGCTTCAATATTATATGTGAATTCCTTGTATGGTAACACCTAAGTAATGAATGTCGACAGCTTATGGATATGGATTTCAAGTTTATGGAGCTTTATCTTTTTATGGGGCGGCTTCAGTATTCTCTGATTCGTGTGTGATGTGTCAATGATATTTCCTAATCTTCATGGCATTTCATTAAGGCATATTTAATTCTTCAGAAAATTGCAATAAGTCCATGTTCACCAATATAATTCTCTTTTGCCATATTTGTCATGGCTCTTTTGCAGTGGGCGGCTAATACTAACATCGTGTATTCTTAAAAATCTTATTCCCCATCGCTTCATTATGCAATGATTGCTACAAGAGTTTGAATATGTGGTGGCTTGAGTTTTTCAAATTTTAAAAATATCCATTTACTAATGACATGGGTTGTATTAATTATGAGTCGCCTTGTTTTTGAAGTTGTCGTAGTGTTCAATTAAGGCCCGTTGTATCTTTGTAAATGTGTAAATATCTTTCTTCACTGGTTCAGGTTGTTTGTGAGTGCTATTGCTATCATTCAAGGTTGGTTGCATATCTAGAATTCACGAGAGTGTGGTTAAAAAGTCATGCAAGCTTTTACAAGTGTTTCCATGAGTTTTCCGTGCAACGTCAATTCTTAAGGATATGAAAATAGGAGGCCTTCGTTCTTTTTAATTTCGATGGATGATTCTGAAGGTAATAATGAAGATTATTGGGGTTGTGTAGATGTTGACTCTTTCTCTAGTAACGTCTAAATTGTTAGTCATTTCTTTGTGAGGACGTGGTTATCCATATATGCTAGCGCTATATGCAGGGCCATCGGGATTTTTGAGATAAGTAGATATTATTTCTTTTTGGCACAAAAAAGGAGTTACTATGATTTTGAAAATTTATGAACCGTATTCTCCGTATTGATGATGGCATTTATTAAAAAGATGGTGTGAATTTTTAATGTATTTGTTGTTTCATCCTTCTATTGGGATGAGTTGAGTGAAGTGGAGCTATTCGTTTTTGTTTTCATGACTCCGCGTGTGAAGATATAGCAATTAATGATATGATATCACATCATATCTTTGGGGGTCGTGAGTCTTTTGGAGGAACGGTGGCAGTTTGTGAGGTGTTGTAGTTTGTTCCAAGGTACCATTAATATTCATATATGCTCAGAAAAGATTTTTATTAGGCTGCAAATCATGTATGACTGTTTCCAAGTCAGTTGATATGTTGTTTCAAGTTCAGATCGAACATAGGTATTTAGATTTGATGCAAAAGGGAAGTGCAGATTTACTGTGTGTTGACATATGTTACGGTTGCACAATCGTTCGTGTGCTCAGAGGGTGGTAAGACTCAAATTGTAGTATACAGAGTTTATGCATAGGTCAGAATATAAGAGGACTGAAAGTAAATCTTTTGAATTTTGAAGAAGTCTGATTTTGTATTCTTTTTAGTATTTTCAAGTGAAGTGAAGTGAAGAATGTATTTTGAGATCAAGAATTCAGGAAAGTAGTGTTGTAATCCTCAATGAGTTGGTGCTCACACTGGAGTCGGTGCTTCAACCATTCGAAGTTGGTGCTTCTAGTGAGTTGGTGCTCACTTTTGTAATTTGGAGATTGCAATCTCCTAGGTTGGTGCCCATTTGATGTTAGTGAAAGGTATTGATTTGTCATAGTTTTTCACCCAAAAGGGTTTTCCACGTGAAATTGGTGTTCTTCTTGTTGATGGTTGCTCTTACAATTTTTCATTGTTGATTCTTATCGTTTCATGTGTTAAGAGTTTTAAAATACTAATTCACGCACGCCCTCCCCCCCCCCCCTCTTCAATATTTTCTATGTGTTCTTCAAAGAGATCGGGCGATCTTTAAGGATCATCAAACAAAGAGAATGAAGGAGACGACTAAGGGGTGAAGTTGAAGAAGGCGAAGAGTTTCTGAGGGAAAACCTGAGTCCACCAAAGAGCAAAAGCCAAAGTGTAAGTAGAAGCCATAGTCGGGAGAGAAAGAGAACTTTCAAGACAAGAGAACACACGAAGGGAGAGTGGGAAGAAGAAATAGCACGACACCTATTGCTTCGCGACGAAGTGTACAATGACCTCGTCGACCATGTCAGAGAGTCGTTTGAACCATCACCGTTGTACAAAAGGGAAAGTGAAGCAAAACCCACCAACCTCGACATCAGCGAACCATTTGAACCATCATCATCGAACGAAGGAGAATCCACCAACCTCGCCATCGACAAACCGTCCAACAAAGGAGAAAACATATTGGCTAAGTGCATTTCTAGCAACTTGTAGAGGGGTAGCCATAGACTAGTACACAAAATTGGAAGCAACTCATAAGAATACATGGGATGCATTGAAAAGAGCATTCTAAGAGGAATTCAAAATCTTGAGAGATGACAATGAAATTGTGCGGAGATATACAATATCAAACAAGGGAAGTATGAGAATGTGTGAGCCTATAATCGTAGGCTCAAGGAATTACTGGTGAAGTTAGAGAACCAACCGACCAATGGACTAAAGAAAAGATGGTCCATTAAGGATTGATTCCTTCGCTTAGGAAGAAAATGAAAGTAGTGCTTTTGTCATCATACACCGATGTTTACAATCGAGCGATGGACATAGAAAGTGAAGATAAAATGTCCTCACACAAAGAAAGAAAAACAAAGATAGAAGTTTGGATGGCAATAGCGATGACGAATCAAAAATGTTACAAGCACTCCAGAGGGACATGCTCTAAATGATGAAATAATTGAAGGCAAAGAAAGAAACCAACAAAGATCTATGGTGTACTGAGTGCAAAATTGAGGGGCATACAAAAGGTAATTGTCATACAAAGATGTTTTGTGAGAATTGTAAGGTTATGGGTCATTCAATAAAGGAGAGTCCATACAATTTGAAGACGAGTACACAACTACTCTTTACACAAGGAGAGGAGTCCTATCCATCGAGGCCATAGAATGCATCTCAAAACAGTTATTGAAATCAAAGAGGACGAAGCCAAGTATAATATGACCCCAAAGGACACCCTATCATAAAATGTATGTCCCCTTTTGGCACATAGCCAATTTGTGCACATTTATCTTGTTTCCAAGTCTTTTGGAGGCTAATTGGTTTGTTAGGGAGAACTCCAACATCCTTGGAGAAGCATATGATCAGTCTTGCAAAGCAATTGTTCTTGGGTTTGAGTTCAGTTGGTTATTTGGAGCCCATTGATGCTTTCAGAATCAATTTTTGACCTTTTAGGTGCTCTCCAAACTTCTTGGAGGAGCAAGCTAAATATAGTAAGTCACCAAATTGGCTTCTATTATCCACCTATTGCCTCAGTATCATATTGGCAGGGTCAAATTTGGCTTCCAATGTGTTTCATGATTTTCCGCAACTTAGGGTGAAATAATTAAATTATTCCCTTAAGTTATAATGTTTTATCATTATTTTTTATACCTTAAGTGTAATATCTTTTCGAAAAGGTATTTTAATTCCCCAACCCAGTCGACTTCTATCATCACAGTAACATCCGCAGATATATATTTTAACATCTCAAGTTGGCTGTAGTAACCATCCCTCATACTAGTGGAAGCTAGAAATAACTGCTCTAACTCTATGAATCCTCTCACAACATGCTGCCAAGATGCTTGTAGGTACTCAAAGTCCATCTACCCATAAACTGATGTTGCCATCATCAACATGGAAATGCTAGGGCAGCAGCTGACATAAGTCATTACCCCTGAAAACATAAGAGATGTAAGTGTGGCAATGACCATTGGGTCTCCTCCAATACCCAAATTACCTCTACCAATCGTCATTGATCGAGAGTTACTCCAATGCTGAGTTGGAGGTATTGGCCATTCCATTTGTATGCTATTGTGCAAAATCCTGTGAAGGCTGATTGAAAAGTGGACAATGGTACCAACTCTGAAATTTTGTCCACCACTCCAATACTAAATCAACATCTCACCCTTGAAAACTGAACCTGGATCCCAAATCCTATGATTATCACCAATCATACTCATAGACACGTCCTCATGGCTGCTGCCACTAATGATGACAGTCCTGATAAGTCTGAAAATCAGATCTATAACCACTTTGAAAGTGCCTCTACTATCATAAATTGATAAGGTCTCATCATCATTCAAATTCCAAGTGCTATGGTGACAAACACATGCACACCAATCCATGCAATCACTTGCTATCATCAATGCAAAGTCTGAAAATTTCATGATCAGCATCATAGAACAGCCCTTAAACATTAATGTGTACGTAGGAACCCAAAGACCCAAGTCTGAACATTCTTCCACAATTTGATGCACATTGTTGTTATGCATTTTAATGAAGTAGGGAGTAGTGAATCCATTATGAAGCATCATGTCTTGTGAATAACTTGGGCCCACAAACACCCTTTCATTCTTAGCCATAAAATTTTGAATATCAACAAGATGAGGCCCTTTAATAAAGAAAGGTAGGGCTATAAGATTTCAAATTTCCTGCCAAGTGAAAAGTTCAGCTAATAGAAGAAACATTCAGTAGTTTGTTTGTGTTCAGCATATAAAAGCAGATGATATACATTATACATCTAAACCAAAAACTTGACAAAATTTGCAAAGCAATTCACCTGTAGCTTGATATATTCCTTCTCCTTTTTCTTCATCTCATGTATCTGCTGAGTCCGGACTTGCTATAACAAATTCAAGTCAATAAAGAAATATAAAATCTGTTTTAGAAGGCGTCTAAGCCAAGAAAATGACATATAAACTTCAAAATATTATATCGAAGGAAAAAAAATACAGAAATTGAGATCAACCTTGTAAAAGAATCAATTTCAAATCACACCATTTCCTTGAGCTTTTTCTTAAATAGAAAGCACACCTGATTCCCAATGACCATCCTTTGAAATTCATCACGCTCTTGTTGCAGCTTCTCAATCTGAGCCTTGAAAGCAGCAGAAGCTTTTTGCTCCTGGTATCATAACAGATGTGAAGAAGAAATTTAGGACGTGTGAGGTACCTAGAAACTATCTAAATTCAGTTTACTACAATCAAAGTTTTTCTACAGTTTCACAGAAATGAGAAACCAAGAATTTCATCAGACCGTCCGTGTGAGTGCAGCTAGCTCCCTCTCTTTTGTTGCTACCTGAGCCTCCAACCTTTCAACCTTGGACTCAAGCCGTGACATATCAGACTGCATTCTGTATTCCATAGAAAATCAATTATTATTAATTATGCATGACTTGGCTTGCAGTTGCAAGAATAAGCTTTA
This sequence comes from Sequoia sempervirens, assembly GCA_007258455.2. Taxonomy (NCBI): domain Eukaryota; kingdom Viridiplantae; phylum Streptophyta; class Pinopsida; order Cupressales; family Cupressaceae; genus Sequoia; species Sequoia sempervirens. The sequence continues at coordinate 15,374 of VDFB02182009.1, forward strand.
ATGTTTACATAAATAAATGCAAAACAGCGCAAATAGAGAAGTCAATGCTAATGACAAGACGGATAGCATGTTGTAATTGCTGTAAGATACAGTTCAGTAAAATGCTAATCAAGCACTTAAATTATAAGCTGACCAAGATCTCTATTGCTTTGTCTAATAGAAAAGAATAAAATGTACATGTAAAACAATAATTCAACACACAGCTTACCATTGGCTTCCAAGCAAAACTAGCCATGGGTACTAAGATATCCACTCCTATTCCTACTCAGAAAGATATATGACAAGGATGCAAACATGCAAGAATTTGATCTAAAGTAACATGGAAGCAAACTGGGAAAAAGCAACAAATTCACTCAAGAAAGCACCATAATCACCCATACTATTTATATTTGTAAGTAAATAAAGGAATGCTTCAGCTATATTTTTAATTTAGCTTGGTACTTGATAAATAAACTCTTAAACATAAAATTTAGAAAATCAACCAAAACTTATATGCTTTCCTACTTGCTTTGCAAATGAAAGTTAAAATTGTTAAGAGAAAGAATTTCTATGCTTTGAACAGAAATAAATGCAATAAACTCACGAAGCTGATTTTCATCCTGGAAACCCCCGGTGTGCAGGACAAACTAAACTTTGGTAGTAGCAATGTGCCTTGCTAACCTCCTTTATTAATATGTGAAGAGATACTACAGAAAGTGAGCAATCTTGACTTCTACTTTCTGCTTATTTCTCCTACTATGAACAGATTTAAAACATACAATAATCCCAAAGTTCTCCAACATCATAACTCATGCTTGGATGCTCCCGTTACATGGCTATTTAGAATATTTCCAATGAAAAGCTGGGTTTTGCCAGACCCTAGGTGAAAATTGACCGTCACTGGAGGCTGAAACAGCTTGTTCATTTCAGATTATAGATTCTGTACCCACAATACAGTCTTGGACATTTTGGCATCTGCCTTACAATCTAGACTCTGACGCACCCACAGTAGAGTCTTTATCTGATCAATTCTGCAACACTCTCAAACACCTGTCCCTGTATCTCAATTTAGTTTTTTCTTCATATTCTTTACCTTTTCTAGATCCTTTTGGATTGCGCCTCCCGTCTTAGGAAGTTTTTCAGTCCCACAAAAGCTTAGTGAGATATCAAATGAGGAAAGAATTCTACTCTCTCCTTAAAGTAAGACTAGGCTTGGCTGACCTTTTAATCTTTGAGTTCAATTTTCCAAGTTTCCTGGACTCTATTTCTTGTTTCTCTTGTTTTTCTTTTCTACTACCACATCCTCATGGAGTACGGTTCTTCCTCCAACATACAAGTGTCATGTTCCCAAAATCGTAGTGCTAAATATGAGATATTGAAATATAGATATCAAAATCGTTCAAATATCAAAATACAACTATGAGTAATTGACATCATTGTTATGATTATAATAATATAAATATCAAAAGTATAATCAATAAATAGAACAATCAATATTATAAATTGTAAATCCACTAGAATAAAACAATAATAATATAATGGCAATTTATTAGTGTTTAAATAAGAGATTAAAATATTATAATAGTCATAAAAAATTAGATGAATATAATAAACAACAAAAAATAAAGTAATAAAATAAATATACATCTAAATAAAGGCAGCAATAAAACTCAGAAAAAGAATCGAATCGCTCAAGAGGCAGCGATTGGGAAGGCAGCAACCTTCCAAGGAGGCACGACCTCTCTCCAAAGAAGAGGATATAAGAGGGGATCGGACAAGAAGAAAAAAGGGATCAAAAAAAGAAAAAGGAATATATTCCGTCAGAGATTCTGAAAGGAATCTTGTAAGAAATCCTAAGGGTTACGAATGAAAGGAAGGACTTTAATAAAGCTAGTGATTCCTTATGGAATGGAAGAGCACAAAAAGAACCGTTACCGATGCATAGGAGATAGAAGAACATATTCTAAACAGCAACTCATGTACACTCTCTAAAACCAGAGCTTCGTGGCTGGGAGAGTTAAGAGGTAAGTGTCTTTCATTTAAAATAAGAAATAATTAAAGCTTATATATAGGACATTGAATGAAAAGAGGAATATATCTTGGTAAAAAGGAATCATTCCAAATAAATATTCTTTGAAAGCTCAATCACAAGGAATAAGCAGCAACAGTGGTAAGTTCACCATAATTATTGTAAGCTGTTGTATGATGTTTATATTTGTTACTTCTGTGGTAGGGTCTGCAATTATATATATATATGTATATATGCATTTTATGATCTAGATTAATTATTTTTGTATTATGCTTATTACAGTTATTATCTGTAGGTATAAATGTATACATATTTTGATGTTCATAATTACTTATGTATATAGAAGTGAGAATAGCGGATTTAGGTCTGTTGATTATCAAATACATTAATGATTCAAATGTCAGTTGATAGATATATTTTAATATATTATGATATGTGAATAATAGATAAATTTGATATATATATATATATATATATATATACACACACGTAGATATGAATAATGGTATAGGAAAGATTATATATGCACTACTTACATTGAAGTAGAGTACATATATACTTACTCATATAGAACTAAGATATATATGTATTTATAAATCAAGTCAATTAGAAATGATGATATATACTGATTTAGATTATATTTATAAACGGGGGTGCAAATATCAATTATTGAACCTTATAAGCAATTATGATTCTTAATATACAAAGGGAAAACATATTCTTATTTATTTGATTCATACTAATGATATCTTCTAAGTGTTTAAGGACAGATGGATCAATTAGGAGGAGAATGAGATCGGGATTTCAGATATCCTTGTCAGTATAGCAGCCACCAGATAAGTATTATGTTTATTATTCTTGTAATATGTTATATTTTACTATGATATGCAATTAAATATATTATTTGTCATAGATAACAGATCTACATATATTTGAGTTATCGATTATTGCTAAAATATGAATAATGGATCTGTGACACTGATTTAATATGTAAGAACAAAATATGTGTCTACATTATGAATGTTATTTGTCAAGACACAATAATATTGCTTACAGCAATTATTGTGTCTCATGGAGCTTTTATGACTCTACCTTGAAGGATAGACTTTGGGCTAGAGCTCCCTTTGCTAGTATTCAATAAGGACTGTGCGTTTGTGGAGGGAAAAGCTGGTAATTGGCCCACTGTTGGACGGAGCCCAAGACGGGTAGTAAACCTTGAGGGTGTCCAACTTGAGATGCGTTCACGTGCCCTTTGCACAGTAATTCGCCGTCCAATGAGGCTAGGAAAGTGGAGACAAGGAGAATTCTGTTCAATTAGGGAGAAAAGAAATGCATGATTGACCATGTTAATTTATGGTTTAGATGATATGCCTTTTGATTGACTTTATTCTAAGATGTGAAATCTGAGAGGCGAGTATTAATCATGAACAAGAAATTATGTGCTTTATGTCTCAAATATGGGGACATTACAGCAAACTAGCTAAAAGAGGGTAGTACTTGTTTTTCATCTTCATCTTGCATAGAGGGCTCAGAAAGCTGTATATGCTCACAATTTTCCACCAAATATATCTTCATGAAAGGAGGAAGATCAAGTTTTGAATGCAATTTCACCTATGGCCTCCAAAATTGTGAAAGGTCCATACCCTAATGGCTTAAGTTTCTTTGCTTGCCCTCAAAGACTTTCCTTGCCCAAGGAAAGCCAAACTTTGTCTCCCACCTTAGTTTATGTTCCTTTCCATGTTGACTATTCCTTTCTTTATACATTTGTTATGCTCTTTCCGATTGTTCTTTAACTTTGAATTGGATTTACCTAGCCCTCTCAACAAATGTAGATGCCTTAGTCACCTCACTATCTTGCACTTCTTGTGTTGGAATTGATTGTCATTGATGTCAAAAGAGTATGAGAGATTGTTAGAATATTGTCATTGATGTCAAAGGTGAGAAGAGCACTTTGCCAATGGAAGAAATCATATGATGGAGAAAGGCCAAAGGCCACTAATCAATGTTCAAAGACCAAGTAAAATCAGATTGAGAAAAGTGGATAAAAGATGAAGTGTGTGAGTGGAGCAACAAAAGATATATCAATAATGAAATGAATTATATATCAATTGTTGATGTTTTAGCAGCTTAGCTCATCCTTCCAATACAAGTGAAGACATAAAATTGCATATAGCCTATGGCTATTTATTTTATTTGTGATAATTAATGTGAAGGGGGTTCACATGGCAACAATGTAATTTCAATTTGGGCCGACCTTCCTTGTAATTCGCAATTTATATTTGTAATTGTCTTTTGTATTGTGGCCGACCTTCTACATGAAGAGGTGCGACCTCTCTCATATTGTGTATTTATACAATGTCTCTTCCATTCATTTATAATCAAGCAAGTTCATTCATCCCTACAAGTGCGAACTTCATGAAGAGCAGGTTGAAGGTTCTATAAGTGTAGTTTTTGATGTCAAGGAAGAACAGATTATAATCTGTTATTGCATCTAGAGTTGATGCTGGATATTGGCCTTGTGATTGGCTTCATTGTAAAGAATATTGTTGCCATTGTCTATATATAAGAAAGATATTTGTTGCTAGGTTTTTCTCCCTCAAGTGGAGGGTTTTCCCAGGGTATATGATGTGTTATTGTGTCTGATTTGAATTAATTTTCTGTGCTCTAATCTGATCTTAAACTAACATCAATGACAAAATAAATCTAATACAATAAATGATTAAATCAAATATCAATAAGGGAATGAATAGAATATATATTATGAAGCGCTTCTTACATGATAAAGAAATTAATTAATTAAATAAAGATTAGTTTTAACCAAAAATCACAAGGGTGCAGTGAAGGGTTGTTTCTCATGATGAGACAAGATATATAAGAGAAGTCATTCCATGTGATGATATGTGTGGGAAAGTTTTATCATTCAAGAGTGAGTGAGGAATAAAAAAAAGGGAGGAAGGTTTTATCATTCAAAGAAAAAATGTATGGAATTAGAATATGTAACATGAAGTAAATAAGAGGAATATAGAAGAATGAAGTGACGATCTGGTTAAGAATAGTCAAGAGACATGTTGAAGAGCTATGACCATTGAAGAATAAGAAAATAATAGAAAATCATTCAAAGGCAGCCATTAAGGACAAATAAAAAGGAGAAAGAAAATGTATTAAAAGGCAGCAATTAGTCTTAACAAAAAGACATCCTTTTAACGAGTTATCTCTTTTCGAAGAGATGCAACTCTTCATTGAGATGTAAAGATATAAATAGATGTGTGTGGAATAGAAAGGAAGATCTATTAGTCAAGAGAGAAGTGTGTAGAGGATAAAAAAATATATTATTGTGGATATGTGTGAAAAGGCAGTGATCAAGTTTGAAAAGGCAGCAATTATTATTTTACGTGGCTCTCTCCATAGCCAAATCTCACAAAGGTCCCAAGAGGCAATTACTAAGAGAAGACAATAAGCCGAAAGGTAACACATGAATCACTATTTCAGATTATGATTCAGCTTCATATGCATGGTACTACATTCTGGTGCATTACGGCATTTGACTCAAAATAGGCAATTTTTTTAAGACTCGCTGAAAATGAGGAAAATAAGGTCAGACTTCACAATAACATCTCTCTTGTCATCAAAAGTGTAAGTCCTGTGTATTACAATACATGATGGAAAGGAGCAATGTACTTTACATCCATGAACTTCAAAAGATTTTGCTTTCTATAAACTGAAATTCCAGAAATGGCTACAAGTTTGAATTCTGTCCTGACCAATGCTAGATCACAGCATCAACCATGCTTGTAAAAATGCTTTCACATAATAGTAAAACATGTGTACAAGATTAATAACAAGAAGCATGCATTCTATTGTTGCAAAATAGTCCTGACCACTGTTGATGATGAGTAGAAAGGCAGTACAGGAAATGTGAAGTGGCACACAAACATAATTTCTAGTCAGGAGGAAGGAATTGAAGCTATGAGGAAAACAAATTGGGCACTTATGGTTCAAGAGAAATACTTGAAAGATGAAATTCAGCAATAGGATGAAGACAAACAAGGAACACTTGTCAAGTTACATTGTGAAATTCAAACCTTGATGCAAGAAATGACCATTGTTTAAAAATCAATATCTACAACAATATATCACTTTGTGGCATAAAATACAAAAATCCATTTGAACATCATAGAAGATAACTATAGATTTGTAGTGTCATAATTAGACAAATGCCTTGACACACTTGAAAGTATTTGATTATATTGAGTTTTTCTTCTTAATTCTTTAGGCAACTTCTGTTGTTTATTGTTTGTAATTGTTATTTATGTGCAAGGACAATATATCTCAAAGAGTTTGCCACCATACTTTTCCCACTTTATTGTAAAATAAAAAATGTCACTAATTTTTTCAGATTAAAAAAAGCATATTTCACTAGTTCAACATTGGTTTTGGCAATTCCGAAGGTGAAAGCCCTACCATCTAGCATTAAGAAACCTTTATCACTAAACAAAACTTAGTGAACCTAGATGATTAGAAATCCTACAGAACTATTATTATATGTCAAATGATATTCACATGCTTTGACCTTCAATGAGTTCACACTTTCAACATATGTTATCAGAAATCAAACAAATTTAAGGGAAGCAATATCAATATCTCCTAGAAAACAAATCTATGGATTTTACCTTTGTCTTTGTTCATTAGATGATTCTCGAAACTCAATATCACGTTTTCGCTGCTGTAAAAGAGCATAAATACAGTTGCATGTGTGGGCAACTGAGACCTGTTAAGCACAAACCTTAAATTAACCCTTACAAGAATGTGATATGCAGACATGAAACCTTCATATACCATAAACAACACAAAGAAAGAAACATTTACAGTAAAAGGCAATACACAGCATCAAATCATACTTTTAATTAATTGAACTAGGTTGAACTATTTACTGGCAGGATTGATTAACGGTGATCCCTTGTAATATTGCATTGTAAATGACCTTGTGACGCTAATCTGCCATGAACATGAAGCCACATATATAATGGGGCATGCAAACTTCAATTATGAACAATACATGGACAGATGTCTTGTTTCTAAGATTCTTTCTGTAAATTCTTAAGTGGATTTTATCTCAAAGACAAGGCAATTCTCAAGGAGAAGAGGAGGGGTGGTGCGGATGTAGGGAGGGAAAGAGGGTGCGGGGCGTGAAGGGGAAAGGGAGAGGATAAAGAAGAAGAAGAGTGAATTTAGCAAGAGATGGACCATTTAAGATGGGAAAAATGATTTATTCTGTCAAGCTGATAATCAGAGCATAGGTCATGACATACAGAGTAGCTTTTTGTTTTGAAGTTTAGGACAATTGTTCTGATTATTCTAGTTTATATCTTTTGCACAGCCCTCAAAAAGTTCAATAACATCAAAATTGTTCAACAATTCAAAACTTAATGCTGCAGCACCCTTCTACTGGGAAACAAATGACAAAAGTGACATTCGTTTCACCAATCTGGTAACTAGAACTTAAATCGACATTTGCCAAATACTTTTTCTATTACAAGAAGGAAATGTTACAAAATAAATCACAATCACACACATTTGAAAACACCAAGTGCGTTGAATGTCTTTAAAAGAAAACTGGAAAAGGCAACTTTAACAAAAAGAAACTGGGTAAAAAGTAAGTTGCTTACGGGGTCATTCGTCAATAAGTCAAGAGACGCCGGAAAGCCATAAATAACCAAGGTCTGGTTCAGGTACTTTACACAATGCTCCAAATTATTCACATCTGCAAATGTATATTCTCTGAAGGGAAAAAAAAAGCAACAAAAATATAACTGTTTAATCATAAAAATATATACGCATCCTTAAGAAAGCCAAAAGCAAGTACAATTTATATTAAATTTGTTTGTTTTTTGGCAAAGCGCGTGCAGGTCGCAAGTTTGAGTCGCTGAAAATGCAATGTACTTCGAAAAGATGATACTTAGGCAAAAGGTAGCTCTGTACTTACCCTAGGCCGTACCCGAGCTCCATTGAAGACTTCGGAAAGAATATAAAATAAACCAATAAAATTAGTCAGGAGACGCATTCATTTAATTGAGGGGAAAAGAACAGTAGAACACTTCTATTCAAAACTTGCAACAAAAATTGCAGCATTGCTAAAGTTATTAAATCTAGAGAAAATTTCTTTACCCTGAGATCTGTTGCCATTGTTGTTCAAGCTTACTCCAGGGTTTTTTTTGGACAAGGTCACGCGGTCGAGTCTCAAGGAGCGTCCGGCAAACGAAAGAGCTTAGCTGGCCCACCACGGGTGCTCAGAGCTCAGTGAGGGCGAGGGAAATTGAAAACATTTAAGTTATTTGAAAGAGAGCAAACGATTAGGAGTTAAAAAAATAATTTAAAAAATAACTATAGTCCCAAAGATTTAGATGGGTAGGTGGCCTCCAAGTATTGGATACCTATGTCACATTTTTTAATTGAGAGGAATCAATATGTTAGTTCAGCAAAATGAGTTTAGCTTTTTGACAAAGCGAGTTCTTTCTTAACTTCTCAAGCAATGTGTAATGGGCCTTTCAACACACATCACATTTAAATTAGGAGTCGAACACACAACTTGGGTTGTCTAAACCTATGTCATTTTTTATATTGTATTTATTTGCAACAATCCTCTAAAGGTATTTCTAAATACCACAAGTCTCCAAAATAGAGAAAACATAGGTGAAAGTGGTGAGCTAGAGAGCAAGAGCACAAAACTAAGGAGAGTAGGTCTACAAACGCATAAAATACCTAGAGGCACAAACTCGACCCCAAATAAAGCACAAGTCTTGCATAGAATTTGAGGAATTACATTGTGATGAGCCTAATTGGCTCCAACTCAACCTCTGAACAATAACTGCCTATTTTTGTGTTTTGTTTGGTTTTTGATGAATTTTAAAGAAGAATTGTAGACAAAAGTAGAAGGTGCACCAAGCATAAATGGAGATAAAACTAAATTTAAAACTAAATCTGAGAAACTGTAATTGTATTGCAGATTTGGCAATTCATACAAAGAAATTGCATACAAAAGACATACCCGAAACTCTCCAGATTATTTAAATAAAGAAATTTTGCACATGCCAGGGAGGAATGGCTAAAACTAATAAAATAGCACGCCTAGAGCTTGGATCTACTTTCTCCCACTCTGAAACTGGACAAAGTGTGTTGAAAGAGGTAGGCGTCAGAAATGGAGCAAAGAAATGGCCAGAAGGAGAGGTGTTTTTGCCTCTAACTTCATACGCCCTTTCCAGGAGACATGCCACCCAATGCAAATGGTACGGCCTCTGTAGATGATGAATATCCTTTATTGAAAGCAAAGAAAACTGTTGAAGATGGCCTCCAAGATGTGAAGCCTTCTCCCTTATTACAAACTGAAAACTTCTGAATAAACCTTTGATGTAGCACAGATGAACTTCTATATGAAGCTCTCTCAATAGCAACCATTCAACTAATCTCTCACAGTCTCACAATCACTGATTCAATGAAGAATTGTCGCTCTCCAATGAAGAAATCTTGAAACCCTTGCCCTCAGACAAAAATCACAGAGAAGTTTTGAAGCAAAGTCAAATAATCACATAATGAGGTCGATTTGCTCCTTTTTGCCTTATAACCCCAAAAGGCACGACTTTCAAGAAATGATGCCACTCTTTACATAAAAATACATTTAAAATGTATTTAATATCTTTTTCCATAGTTGGGCGCCCAAATAAATGACTTAAGTGAATTTAAATATTCACTTTAACACTTAAGTCATAAAGTGCAAATATTTCAAGTGGGATTTAATATGTTACAAAGTTAAATAATAACTTTATAATATCTCAATAGACAATAAAATACCCAATAGCGAAATATTCATGCTTCCTCTGGCTTCGATTATTTTTTAGATTGCCATCAGCGTAGTGAATGAACAACAAACACTGTCTTGAAACCTATACCCAAAATTGAAGAATTGAGACCAAATAAAACCACCAAAATAGCCCAGCGACCCCTAACGGTCTTATTGACCTACAAGGGTCCAAGAGATAGGCTAACTCAATTGTCCCAGATGGCCCGACTGGGGTGGGGACGAGAATACCTTTTTATGAACAAAGGGATTGCCATTTTTAGATTGATTAGAATTTAGACCTCAAAATCTCCACCAAGGGCATTCATTCTTCAATCATCAAGCTAAGTACACCCATCCACTTTGCATATACTTTCTTAAAATAGCATTTAATTTAGAATTACATATACCAACAACTTTAATTAACTAATCTATGTTTATTTGTGTTTATGTTTATGCATCTTATTAGATTAACCTATGTTAAGCTTGTGTAAAGGTTATTTTCCTTAACATTTTTTCTACACCACCCTCCAATCTTACATAACCTAATTTTCTCCTAAGGTTTCTCTTCACCATTAGGGTTTTCAAATTTATATTTTTCTAATTTCACATCTTATGTTTCAAACACGATCTCCTCTTTTCATCCTTTTGTTTTAGTAGGTCATCCTTATTTTAGGGTTTGGTGCTTATTTACCTATCATGTATTTTAATCATTCTACCTGGCACCCTTATGTCATCCTTAAAGTTCATATTGTATATATTAGTTTTTAGAAATACTACGATTATATTATTCATTGTATTCAATAATAAACAACACTAATTTATAGGACTTACATCTCCTATATTATAAGGCAGCTCCTCTAACCACTCATTTACATAGACGAGTTGTTCTAACAACTCATAATAAAATCCCTACAAACACTTGCTCAACTGATAATATTATATTATCCTATACACATGATATTTTAATGTTCATATTAACAAACCTATCATAAGGGATCTATGAGTAATAGCTAGTGATGTAATATTCCTAATAGTATACTTATTTTTAGATCTAATATACCTTTACTTTTCTATTTTTTATGATCTAATATTAATTACCCCTTGTCATATTATTGTTTATGACATGACTTGCTCACAATCATGATCATCTATCGAGGATAAGTGCTCAATCAAACCTTAATATGACCTGCCAATCTGATAAAATTACATATTTAGCGGTGTTCATGTGGAGGCCAACTAGGTGATCAAGAAGGTTATGGTCATGATGCACATATGACTAAACACAACATTTACTTATTGGACAAGATTTGATTAACATGTTTGTGCATGCTAGACCCCCTAATCAATTAGCAAGTATCTTTTGTATGGCATTAATGGGATGTACTTATTATATGAAAATCTTGAAAAATCTTGGATTTGTTAGCTCCCAAAATTGTGGGTCCACAATCCTAGAACTTCTTCCTACCTTCAAGACCAGGGATGTGTCATTGAGAAGGTCAAATTGGGGTTCATTAAAAAATGAGAGTGGGTAATCTCTCCTAGTTTTTTAGCTCAGCTTAAACTTGAGAGGGTATTCTAAGAGGTATACCTTAATAGGTATTTAAATCAATTATAATATAGCATGGCTATAACAAACATCAATTATACCCAAACATATACTTGACCCCATAGTTTTCACTAGATAAAGATCAATTAGTTGAATAATACCTCTATATAGCTAATAACACACCTTGCACATGCACCTACAGATATCAACTTCATTAGAATCCCAAAAATTAGTTTCATTTATTATTTTTACATAGTGTTAAGGTGCATATGTGCATGTTCATATTCTCTATGATATGGTTATTGGGTTTGCATAAAATAGTTCCTTGAGTTGTAATACTAAATAAGATGAATAATATAGATATCCCAAACTACTTCTACTCTACTCCTTCGAATAACCAACATGGAGGTTTTTTAAATGATAGATGTTTGATCCTTCACCAATGTGAACTAGTGCCTACTCCATTCGGCAACAAAGTCATGAACAACAAAGAGGAAGGATATAAATCTTGTAAATATTTTGCACTTATATATAAACCAATATTATATTGTTACAATAGACATACTTAATTATTCATAACTAGAAATACAATGGCCCATACATGGAATAAAAGGAATGATTATTATAAATTCTTTATAATTAATTAAGAAGTGTCACACACACCAAACATTCATTATAGTCATGATAGAAAATGTGATAGGAGAAAACATATAAGTATGATTACATATTTCCCAAATCACCATAAACAACCATAGAAACATCAATTACAAAGGATATATAATATTAAACCCTTTATATGTTATTACAAAGTATATCCATTCATTTATAATTTAAACATTCAAAGTTCGATGCCCAAAAATACTATGTAAACTTTACAAGACTCAAAAATAGTTTGGTGACCAACTATTTGAGTGAATAGCCAATTGAAGTATATAGATCCATTGTTTTTTAAAGTTCAATAGCTCAAGGGAGCCTCATGATTATGAAATCATTAAATATTTGATAAAACCCATGAAAACCTATTTACAACTGTCCACACATCATGATTTGCATCTCAAAACATGTGAAACCACTTGAAAAACATTGAAATTTGTGTAGGAGATATGAAAGAACATACCTAGATTGCAAAGTCTTATCTTCATTCGTTACTCCTTTAGATCTAACATGTCGGGGTATGGTTGAGTTGATAAATCTACTACAAATGCAACCAAGAGATGGTATGAAAGCATGGGCTATGAAACCCTAACTATCATATTAAATATAATATGGGTTACCCTTGTCTTTTATTTCCTTTGAATCTGCACTCTTTAGAATAAAGAATTTATTAGGTGTGATCTAATATAGTTTGACAACTTTACAACTCTATCATATCATTTATGGCATTCTAAGTTACTTATATCTTTATCGTTGTAGCATGCATGCAAATATGTGTCCTAATAATGAACGGTATTTTTCAAAAAGAAAAAAGTATTTTCAAGCGATTATTGCATCAAATATGGTCATAATAGGAGAGACTATATAGAAGAAAACATGGAGATTTTATACTTTGGAGGTCAAGTATACCTCATACTTCATGCCATTGGTCAAGGTTTTGAGTAGGGTGGCAAGGAACTCTACCATTAAGATATGTAGAATGGGAGAAGTTTGAACAAGCAATCCTAATAAGGTAAGAGAGTGTTAGAATGTCTAGGATTAGGAGTCAGGAACACCTTATAAAAGGTGCCTAAGGATAAGAAAGGTCAAATGATTGACTCTAAAAGAGTGCTTAGTAAAAAGGTTCAAGATTCAGGGCGTTGAAGTTGGCAAAGAAGACATGATAGGAAGGGAAAGTCTAAAAGTCTAAAAAATATACTTAAAGGATGGGATTGAAGAAAAAACATCATTACAGATTTGAGTTTCAACAAGCCCTAGTTAGGGATGTGTGTCTCTTGCAAACATGGTGATAATCCAGTTATCTCCAAGCATACTAAAATGTCAACTAAAAAGAGATTGGGACTAACTTACATTTCATCATGACAATGTGGATCATGATTGTACACACACAACACTATATTTATAAGAAAATTATACAACATAAGACAAACCACAATATACACAATGAGAACATATTGCAACCAATAACATGGAAGCACAAAAGATAGAGATATTGTTATAAACAAAACTCAAAAAATATAACTATAGGTTAGACCTACAAGAAATCCAATGGCACAAGGCAATGGATAAATTATTGCTACAACTTGCCTCTATCAAAGACAAGCCTATTGAAGGAGTTGATCTCCCTCAAGACATAAGTGTATTCACCACTTAGCTGCACAAATATTATATTTCATCTACATGCATCAACTTACAAACATTTCCCAAGAAGTGAATACCTACTTCACCATTAACATTATTGTTGCAAGGCAACCAAAAATCGTAGGTATTGGACCTATTCCATGGTGCATCACTCATGCATAAAATATTAGGGGTAAAAAAATTAAAACCTATGTTAGTCGAAAATAATTACCTACTAACATCTTCATATGAATCAAGGAAAAAATAAAATGCCTCCAACTCATATGGTAAAGAAAAATATACCTAGCTACAATCTTGCTCAGCTCTAAGAAGGAATTTCTCTTGCACTCCAAATCGGAATGCCTCGAGCATAGGTAAAATGTCAAGTTGGGCTACAACATACTAATTTTTTTGTTC
>VDFB02182010.1:0-20201 GCA_007258455.2 Sequoia sempervirens
AAGATGGATTAGTAATGTAAATGTCTCTTCCAAGTGTAAACCACACATTGCTAACCAGAAATTAGTAGCACAAAAGCCTCTAATCTACTGAATGGAAAAGCATAAAATGAAAAACTCCAAATTTAAACCCTCTTTTTTTTCTCTTTTCTTTTTTTGTATTTTGACCTAATCAATAAGATTTGAATTTTTTGAAATGATTTTGACTCCAAAAATTAAAATGCGAAGAAGACACCCTGCTAAAATTCTGAGAGCTTTCTCAAAATGTAAAAAATTTAGAAAAAATTATTGATTTTAGCCCTAGAGAGCAAATTTATTGAAAAACCTAATTTTTAAAGATCTAATTTTTCATGAATTATTTTTCATCAAAATTAAAATCATAAAGAACAGACCCCCCTTTGAATTCTAAGAGCTTTCTAGAAATATAGGACAATCTGAAAAATTCACTGATTTGCTCCCAAAATGAATTTTTCATGAAAAATCATAAAGAAATATATAAATAATTCAAAACAGATCCAAAAAAATCTGATTTTTTTATTTAAGGCTCATGATATCATCTCAAACTTGCAAAAAAAAATGTGAAAAAATATGTAACCATTTGTGAGATATGATCAAATATTTCCAAATCCTAGGCTTGTGTCTCCAACCCTAGCTACAAAATGTTAGTCTCCAAATTTTTGCACAAAATAACAATATAAAGCTAGGAAAATATGCCAAAATTCAATTCACGTCAGGTTCACCAATGTAGAATAGGGTAAAATTAAGGTAAAATACATAAATAATCAAAACTCAAACGTTAGAGTCCCTAAACCAACAATGAAGCACAAATGAACATAGAAACATAAAATATAAAGCAATATTACTAATATCTCTATGTCATGGTTGATTCACCTCCATTGTCCTTCTCCATCTTGTTTTATATGCTTGACTGCTCTCAGATTTTGAGTATACAACAATAAGCCTAGTGATAATAATAGCAAAATATTGAAGATTTTACTTGTCTCCTTGAATGCTCTATTAGGTAGTGTTGAAATGACAATTATATGACTCTTTTATAGAAAACCGAATTTGAATGAAGGGCTAGGATTAAAAGCCAATATGACATAAAAATCAATGGCTAAGATTGAAAGATGTAGTATGAAATAGGGTTAAGGCTAAATTAGGGCAAGGATAGGACTTGGTTAAGGATGGACGATTGAGATTGAATTATATAATAATTCAATCAAGGGTGGAAATTAAATGAGATGTGGAAAGATAAGAATAACACAAATAAAGAAGTTCGCACAGCAAAAGAGGTTGTTGGAGAAAATTAAATAATTATAAAATTATTTAATTTAAGAGGGAAGTAAGGAAAATTAACTTTTTAATTGAATAATAATTTAATTCAAAAGTGGAGGAAAAGGACAAATTAGTAAATAATTAGATAAATAAAATTTATTTAATTTACAAAAGAAGAGGATAATGAATAATTAAATAATTAAATTTAATTATAATAGAATGATGATGATAATTAAATATATAAAAATGTATTTAATCATAGAAAGAAAGGGGTCATTAGTGATGTAATTTATTTAATTAATCAAAAGGAAGAATAAAAGGAAAAAAATGAATTCATTACATAATTAAAATTATTTAATCAATAGAAACAATATGACTTTAGACAATAATTAAAATTATTTAATTATGTAAAGAAGAAAGGGAATTGATGAAAAAAATAGTGTCTACAACATATGTATATATAATTCATAAACTTGATTATTTCTATTAGAGTCAATAATCACACTTAGGAGTACAAATAGGTATAATCATCATAACTTTAGATAAGCCAAGTTACATCTATACTTATTTTTAGTATTCAATCACAATAAGTTTAAATGAGGGAGAACGATAGGTTGACCCAAAGCAATCCCCACACTAAGCCCAAGAGCAAACACTCACCCTCTTGGCCCCAAGTGGCAAGCACGTTGGACATCTAACATGGGGTGGTCTACTTATTACCTGTGCTTGTGCCTGCCCTCCCAATTCATATCTTCTTATTCATCCTCTTATGGCTGGCTTGTGATTTCTCCAAAAATCCAACAATCAACCATCATAGAGGCTAGAAAGGAAATCACAATAGGGTGCTTGGAAATCCCCCTATCTTGGGCGGAAATCACAATAGGGTGCTTGGAAATCCCCCTATCTAAGCCCAAGAGTGGACACTCTAACCCTATTGGCCACAAGTGGCAAGCACATTGGACATCCAGCATGTGGTGTTCTCCTTAGATGGTGATCTCATATCTGTTCCCCTTCCTTGCATTAATAAACTTTGACTTTAAAAACCTTACACTGCTTTTATTCATTTATTTCTGCTTAATGGAATATGATCGCTGTTGTTCCCAATGAACTTAAATAATTAAGATGGTTGCAGTTAATTAAATCGCTGGCTGCTCTTATAATTGTATTTCTTTATTTTATTTTATATTAATATCATATATATTCATTTATATTAGTTCTAATATATATTTTCTAATATTTATAAAATTATATTATGATAATTATAATTAAATTAATAATAAATTATTAACGTTTGTATTTATATTTTTAAGTTATATTTTGTCATTTATTTTATTAATTTGCTTAGTTATTTTTATACTTTGGTGTTCTATTTGAAAGACATGACAACTAAGCCTCGGATGGGATAATAATCTTAACAAATAGGACACCACTATTCTGTCTGAAAGTCATTGAGAAAAACATATTTCATTGAAATTAAAAATCCAATTTAATAAACATGACATTTTTTGAAAAATAATACCAGCATAGCCATGTGACAGAGCTAACCAGCACAATCGATGCAGCATCGTCTTTGTCAATCTCGCGCTTGCATCAAAACATACAGACTAGTGTATTTTAATTCCTACTTATCAGTATACTCCTAAAAAATTAGTATTTCAGCTGAGCCTGGAGCCGTTGAACCAAAATTGCTTGCATGCAACACATTATAACCATTTCGGATGGATTTTCAAATGCCTAAATTCTAGTGAGGAGCAATACTATTAAATATCCAGAACATAATTTATTCATCAATCTGCATTCGAAATATGTTAGTTAATCCTCTGTTTCCTGCCAAAAATCATCTTATGATCTATTATAGACAAAAATGTCAGCTGTTTGTCTAACCCAGGAGCAAAGCATGTTAACAGTGTTTAGGTTGTTATTGAATCACACGAGACATTCATTTGTGGAAATGTGTATTAGTAATTTTATATTATCATCTGAAGAAAAATAGCAGGAGACTACATTACCAGTTACCACAAAGCTTTAACCAAAAAAAATGCTGACTTAAATCAAAATATTTTCTTCCAAAAGAACTTAATCAAACAAGCTGAAACCCATGTCGTCATCACTCTCCTCCTTGGGCTCCTCCTGTTTAACATAAAATGCATAAGAAAAGAATTCCAATTCCAGCAACAAGGTGCACAGATCATTAAGAGACCAAACCAAAGCAATTAATCTATCAAACAGCCCCTAGAAAAAGCAAGCATAAAACATTATTGGAAAGCACTAACCTTTTTCTCTTCAGGTGGTGGTGCAGCAGGAGCAGCACCACCGGTACCAGCAAATGGAGCTGCTGCCACTGCTGCTACAGCACCGCCGCCACCTACCGAATAAAAAGTTGGAATTAGAATTAAATAGAACGGAATTAATTCTAGGGGCAAAACTCATTTAAGATTCAATACATAATACTAGGGAAAATTCTCCACTCCAAAAAAAAAATTACTATGATGTCTCAAGGATAAAGAAAGAATATTCCATTGATTATTACATTTTTTTGTTTTTACAAATCTACTAACTATATATTTACAAATCTAATAACTTTATGTTCATTTTATTTATATTTGAGCGATAATTCACTAACTACTGAAAACAAGCTAATTGGCCTGCTTTCCTCCTTGAAAACCTTAATTGACTGTCATTAATCTATCAAAAAAATATCAAATTGACAAATGAAATTTTAAAAATTATGCAATTAAATGGCAAACTAGAACTAAAAGGTTCACATAAATATATGCGAAACCAACACATGCTACCAAGTATATGTTTACAAGCAACTAGAACTGAGTAAATTATGTTTCATCCCCTCAAAGAAAGTTGAATCCATACAGATACAATATCAGATGAGATCATGGCATCAGATATGGATACGGAAAACTTAAAAAACCCTTGATACAGATATAGCTAGATATTGCAATTATAAAAATATACACATTCAATTATTTATACATCTGAAGGCATATAAAACATAACAATAAAAATACTTATTTACACATATTATGATTTTCAGATTTTAGTTTACAATATCTATCTTGTTATATTATATTTGTGTTTGTGTGAACAAATTTTTCATATTTGTTTTTTAATGCAATATATATATATATATAATTTACAAAATCCCAAATTTGATTCCCTGTAAATATACAAGGCTTTACAGAAACTCCAAAATCCAAAACTCAAAGATCAAGTGGCATAGACTTACCAGATCCAACACTGAGGATTAGATCTTCAATGTTTCTCTTCTCCAACAACTTGGCAAATAAACCAGGCCAATAGGATTCAATTTGAACATTTGCAGCCTTCACCAAAGTAGTAATTTTCTCAGCCTATCAATATTGTTAAAGATTTTCATTTATCCTCTGAAGTTACACACTCCTGGTTAGTATTTGGAATACAACCAAAAACAATGGGGCAACAGCCAGAAGGAATCCCCTAATTTTAATCATTTTCTCAGAAAAATTTAACAGCTCTAATCATAGGAGTACCCAATTGCTTAACTTCTCATGCCAACCCCAATAATTAAATAAATTTGACCAATTACCTGTGCTGCTACAAAATATTTCTACAGCAATATTTCAGTACTGGTCCCTAAGGAAATACAACAAAAACATTTAAATTTCTTAGATAGTTTAGATTCCCAGCTTAAAGAATTCATAAGATGTTATTAGATTAATGGTGACCATTCTGGCTTCATAATGACATAAAATGAAAAATTTTAATAAGTCAACATTCTCAAGGATACAGTGATGGGAATGCTATCATCGTGCAGGATCAATGCAGCATAAGTACAGGCAACCTCACTGAGCAACATCTTGATTTCAGATTGGTAGATTTCAAGCAACCCCTCGAAAGAAGCCCTGTGTAAAATACTCAGCTGTTCAGAATATATTCAAAACCTAAATTGCATAATTTAGCTGATCTAGAGCTCAATAACACAAAAAATGGAACAATTACGTTAAATTTCTACCATCAACATTTAAGAGCTAAATGTCAGCTGTTCAGAATATATTCAAAACCTAAATTGCATAATTTAGCTGATCTAGAGCTCAATAACACAAAAAGTGGAAAAATTACGTTAAATTTCTACCATCAGCATTTAAGAGCTAAATGTCCACACCAAAAAAATAACAGCAGAATCTGTGAAATAAAACATAAAGAATCCACAAGCATTTGCTTTGATCAAATGGAAAACCGGGGAAAATTACATCCAAAATATTGTACAAAGAAACATAAATAAGTTAAAAGGGAATGTTCCTCATGCTTTGATTTTCCATCGAAACTTGTACCTATAATCTCTCAAATTCTCAACTCAAAGTCCAATGTTTTTAACTCCATCATCCACTTATACACAAAATCAAGGAAAATTCACTTGAATAATAATAGCTAAAATTGTGGCTCAAATAGTTGCTCTCTTCTTTTGTATTAGTAGGTCTTTATTATCCAATGGAAAAATATTTGAAACTCCCCTTTGTTGTTTTACAAATCTGCTAAAATAGTTATCAATGAGAACATTCCAATATCATTTATGGTCTTCAAAGATGTAAGATTTTGTTTCAAAAGCATTTTCTATTACTATATCTTGAGCTATTTGATTCAAAACCTATTAAGTTGAACTTTGCAAGTGCTTCCTTTATCAAATAATTTCCTTTTCACACTCTTTGTATAGTTCTCTTTGACACTGTTCTAGAAATGGCAAGTACTGTTAAATCACAAATATGAACCAGTTGATTCCCGTTTTGTAATTTTAATTTATGATGTTTGCTCAAAAAAGGAAAACTATCTTTTTAATTACTTTCTTGAGCTTGAGGATTTTGAAATCCTAGAGGCCAACTTGGATAGTCATGAGGTCGAATGACTTGGGAGAGGCTCTAGCCCAGAAGCTTCATCGTCAAGACCTGCAACCCTCTAGCATAGCTCTATTTGTAGTAGCAAGAGTCATTGGATACATTTGATCTTTTGGAACTTCGTACTTAGTTTATAGGTTGACTTTGTACAAATATATTGTAATTGAAATTTTGTCAACTCTAACCATCTAGTTATTATTTATCATAGTTCCACCAAGTTTCGGGGACGGGGATGGGGGGACGGCAGGGGACGGGTCTCGGGGGCGCGGGGGCGGGGGCCCTAAGTTTGGGGACGCCGAGGGGACGGCGAGGGGACGATGGCGGGGGGGGCGGCGAGGGGGCGGTGCGCTGAAATACATATAGTACTTGAAAAATTAGTTATAAAAAGATGTATAACTGTAAAAGCCTAAGGAATAAGTAAATTTTAGAGTTTAAACACATTGCAATGATTTCATTGAACTAGTGAACATTGAAACAATGAAAATCAAAATGAAAATATACTTGTAACTTAATAGACATAATGACATTGTGATTGGAACGAGAACTAGTTGTTTCATAATTTGAATTTCAAAATTTCATAGTCATGATTCATAATTACAATCAAGTATCAACTATCAAGTTATCAACACAACAGTGTTCAAACTTCAAAAACAAAATACTAAATACTAAATAGCTAATGGCCTAATGCCTCTAATGATCTAATCATCTCCGACTCCAACTCCAATCTCCATGTCAATCTCCTCATCACTGGAACCATCAGACGAGGACCCCAAATGCTCAAGCTCATCTAAACCAATACCAACCAGCCCTGTCTGTGTAGCATCCTCATCTATCTGTGCTGGCTCTTCTGGCTCTACATCCCATCTGGCTGCTGGACTCTCCTTGTATGTAGTTGTGCTGCGATCAATGAGACGTAAGGCACTATGGACAGCCACAAGCTTCTCTGCCCTCCTAGAAGTGAGCCTGTTCCTCTTAACAGAGTGGATGAAGTTATAAGTGGACCAGTTCCTCTCAGAAGCAGAAGAACTAGAAACCTGGGATAGCAAACGAATGGCTAGAGTAGTAATCAAAGATCTAGGCCCATGCATAGTCCACCACAACTTGGGGTCCTCCTGTGACATAGTCTCCAAATCTACTTTGGCTGCCTCTGAATATCCCCAAAGAGTAGCAAATTTTGTCCACTCAGTACGAAGCAAGCTGGCCTCTATAGGATCATACATTTTGTCAATGGCCTTCATGAACCCTTCCTTCACCTCAACATCCTCCATAGGTGTCATTCTGCCGGGACGTGGCACATACCACTTTGGGTTCAATGCGTAGGCAGCCATGTGTAAGGGAGTGTTGAGTTTCTCCCATCTATGCTGAATGATTGGATAAATATGCTCGGTGTAGAATTGCATTGTGGGGTCCTTCTCTCGCACTTTATCCTTCATTTGATCAAGCATGGAATCAATACACTCGTATACCTCTCCAAGGGAAGGTGCATTAGAATCCCCAAATCTAATAACTTTGAAGACTGGCTCAATGATGGAGACAATATACTTGGCATCAGCCCAAAAGACATCATTCTTCACCACCTCCTTAACCCTCAATCCCTGCTGTGTCTTCGACTCAGGCCATATGTTCCATTTTGCTGTCATTACCATTAGTTGCAATGGCTCTTGCAACTCAAGCATCCTCTCCAAGAGAATAAAGTATGATGCATACCGAGTCTCTACAGGCTTCAGGAATTCCTTCTTGGAGAAGGACCTGAAAAGTGCATGTGAATGATGATGGTTGCAGATAAACATCTGCACATCTCTAGCATCACTGACAATAGATTTGATCCAGCTGATTTTACCCATGTCCTTAAGTGCATTATTCATAGCATGCACACAACAAGGAGTCCAAAAAATATGTCTATAGGCTGCCTCAATCAACCTCCCTGCAGCTCTGCACACATGGGCCACATCTGTCACTACCTGCACCACATTTTGTGGCCCAACCTCCTCTACAACATCCTTGAGGATCTGAAACTGATAATGGGCATCCTTGCTATGCCCTGAACAATCAATAGCCCTAAGGAAATAAGGGCCCGCTACAGATGTGACAATGATATTGATGAGTGGATGATGCCTAATGTCCGTCCACCCATCCATGACTATGCTGCATCCGCTTGTGACCCAGGTTCTCTTCATCTTCTCCATCAAAATATTAATCTTGGAATAGTTTTGATCCAAGATTGTTGTTCTCAATTTATTCTCCCCTGGTGGCACATATGATTGTCCTGCCCTTATTATTTTTGACACAGCTTCCTTATAATAAGGAGAGCGAGCCACGTGGAATGGAATGCCATTGGCAAAGAAGAATTTTCCAATGGCATCATCTGCCTCATCCTTTGCCTGCACATTGAATAAACTTGCTAAAGGTTGTGAAGATGCCATCTTACGTTTCCCCCTAGGCTCTGCTGCACTTGAACTGAACGGATTTGGTGGCCTTTGACTTTGCAAAATAGAAGTAGACACTGCTGAAATCTGATCACCCATACTCTTACGTTGCAATGTAGCAGATGTAGGCACTTCATCCTCACTACAACCCCATAATTTTAAAATTTCAACCCTGTACTTCAAATTATTTGCCACAGCTTTGCATACATCTACACCTTTTCCTCGAACAAGAAGAAAATGTGCATTAGTTCTTGTAATGCTGTCAAACCATGTAAGCTCACACATGTGACACTTCCATAATCTAGTGCCCCTAGTTGCCCTAGGCTTTGCTGCTACCTTGGATGCAAATTGTTTTAAAGGTTTATTTGGATCAAAGGGGCCCTTGGCCCATTCTTGAAGGAGTTCTGAAGGGCAGCTATTATTTTTACTACCAATGGAACTTGTGGTAGTTTGAGTATTTTAGGCTGAGCCATGTTGTACTTGTGGTTGAACTTCACCCTCAACCTCCCCTCTTATTTGAAAGTCAGGATCATCTGATGAATCATTAACACTTTGAATGTCTGGTTCATCATCACTTCTATTGTGTGACTGTGAAATCATTATGATGATGATGCTGCAAAAACAATGTTAAAAAATAAAAAATAATCAGACCTACGATGTAAAAAAAAAATTAAAAATCAGACCTATAAAGTGGAAGCACAGGCAAGGCATGTGAACTGTTTGCTTTGCAAAATGTGGAAGCACATGCAAGGCATGTGAACTGTTTGACAGTCACATAATTCATAATTGAACTGTTTGACTGAAATTAAAATTTTAAAATGAAAATGTGGAAGCACAGGCAAGGCATGTGAACTGTTTGACTGAAAAAATCAGTCAAACAGTTCACATGCCTTGCCTGTGCTTCCACATTTTCTGTCAAACTGTAAACAGTTCACATTCCTTGCCTGTGCTTCCACATTTTGCAGAGCACAAAGAGCCATGCCGCATAATCAAATTTTAATTAAATTTATAAAAAAATTAAAAATTTTAATTTTTAATTTAGGCGCACCCCATGACAGTCCATGAGCGGACACCTCTTTGAGGCATCCGTTCCACAGTTCCACGGAACTGTGGAACGGATGCCTCAAAGAGGTGTCCGCTCCTTGGAACTGTGGAATGGATGCCTCAAAGAGGTGTCCGCTCATGGAATGCGACCAATCCATGAGCGGACACCTCTTTGAGGCATCCGTTCCATAGTTCCAAGGACGGCCAGACATTTAAATTTTAAAATATTTTTTTAATATTTTATTTGTTTTCATTGTGTAATGCGGAATGCCAGAGTCCAAACCCGACACACGGGAAAGATTTTCATTGTGCAATGCGGAATGCCAGAGTCCAAAACCGACACACGGGAAAGATTAGAAATGTGGAACGGATGCCTCAAAGAGGTGTCCGCTCATGGACTGGTCGCAGTCCATGAGCGGACACCTCTTTGAGGCATCTGTTCGGCTGTTCCAGAGTTCCCGTGACGGCCAGACATTGATTTAAAAAATAAAATCCACACAGCTCAGTGACTGCAGGTGCAAAGACGGCCAGACATTTAAATTTTAAAATTATTTCTAAATTCTAATGCCCTTCCCGTGTGTCGGGTTTGGACTTTGGCATTCCGCATTACACAATGAAAAGTGAAAACAAATAAAATATTAAAAAAATAAAAATGGAAACCTACCTGGTCAAATTCGCTTGAAGTTGAATCAGTTGAATAACCAGTTTTTGCTTCTCAGAGGGCTCTGATTCTCACTCCCAGTCTCCCGCCACTCGCCAACACAGTCGCAGTCGCATAGAATGCAAAATGAAAATGCTCGGTGAAAAAGAAATTTTATTACATTCATTTAGTCTTAACTCTTAAGACTTAAGTCATAAAATTAAAAAAATTAATCATATAATAAATTAATAATTAATAATATAATAATATATTATATTTTAAATTTTAATTATAGTAATATAATATTAAAATTTTAAAATATTTCATGTCTATGATAAATGAAAATCATAAATTTTTTTAAAAAAATCATTATTTTAATAAGGGGACTTAGGGGACGCGGGAAACTTGGAGATGCGGATAAGACTCCGAGGAGACTCCGAGACGCGAAAAAGACTCCCTGTGAAGGAAACGCCCAGGGGACGGCGGAGGGACGGGGGGACGGCGGGGGGACGGCAGGGGGACGTTTCCCTGACGTCCCCGCGTCTCGGGGACGTCCCCGTCTCCGAGACGGCTGCTTTTTCGAGGGGGACGCGTCCCCATGGAACTATGCATATTGGTGAAATTTCATGGCTTTTGAAGATCATTTGATCAGTTCTATAAGGCAGTTTTGGAGGCTACTTGACTTATTTTAATCACAAAGCAAAGTATCAGGAAGCAAAGTTTGATAAATCCTTGTTCCAATTATGATACATTTCAGATTATGGATGGAATAATTATAAGAGATAAGATGTCACCTGAAAACGTAGAATTGAAACAACTTATAGGAGATTATTGGGCATGTTTACACAAAGTGTTTTAAATAAAAGAGAGGTTGATAAAGCATAAAACTTGAGTTGAAGGTTGAAGGAAAATATGCCAAATTCTAAGGTAATTTGTAAATTCAAATGATTTCCTTTGAAGATAGAAAACCCAGGGGAAGATTCTTGGTGTTTTCATTTTTCAAGGTTCAGAGTAGTGTAGAAAGTGAGAAAGAAGAATTTGATTCTTAACTCTAAGGCTATTATATCTGCCATTTCTCCAAATGATGTGGATTTTTTTCCTAGGATAATTTATATGCTTGATAAAGCAATCAACAACACACATTATATGAGCAAATATGTCACAGTGATGAGGCATCTACTATGGATTTTCTTGTATCAAGAATACAAATCTTCAAATGGACTTCCAGGATCGTGACTACCAACTTCATGACCCAAGCTTAGAGAAGGTTGTGCATCTTTGCCTTGAACTTGTTCTTCTTGCCCTGGAAAGAGATTTGTGCTTTGCAGATTATTGGAGTTCTGCATACCAACCATTAGATGTCATACTTTCCCATGACAGTCGTCATATTGTTGTGTTGCTCGAATATGTGCGCTATGATATACTACCTGAAATTCAACAATTCTCCATTAAAATAATGAATATTCTCAGCGGCCATATGGTTCAACTTATATCTATCATTATGAAGACATATGTTGTGGGAAACTTAATAGAAGATTATGTAAACTGCCTAACAGAATTCCTCAAAGTTATGTCATCTCATCGAATGGAATGATTTCAGATTGCACATAGAATGAAGGTTTTAGAGACTTTCAAGAAAAGTGAGACTGTATCATGTCTTTCGATGCACAATAATGGAAAGAAGGAAAATGTTTCAGATTAGCACAATCCAGATCGAGGAGGCTATTTTGAGAGGATATGTCGTTTGGTAGTTTGAAGGCATGTATGTACTTGTTGAGGAAGATTAACGGTGAAAATGGTGAACATTTAGCCATTTAAAAGAGGGGAAAACATGATGCCATTTGAAACAGTGAGGTGGTTACTACAAAAAAAAAATAGTAGTAGCATGAAGAGGAAGGAAGCTTTTATAATCAATATACTCCAAAAGTTCTAAGTGAGCACTTTCGTAAGAAAGAAGTACATCCAATTTTTTTATCCCCAGAGGTATTGATGGCCCTTTCGGCCTTATGAGAGTGCCTTTTAATATTGCTATCGAACCAATAGAGGGTTGTGCCCCAATGCGGAACGAGGATGTAAAGCTCATTGTTTTGGGCGAATCTGTATCCTTGCACAAGATGGATTTTTTACCTTCAACATCGCATGGAACATATACAGTGAACCACATGAGCAAGTAATAATCATAAATGATGTGCATCTGATATCAGGGTAAGGACAAACGAGTAAGATGCCTATGTAAAGGCGCTTGAGATTGAGCATTATAGTAGAGACTTGCAAATTGGAAACATTGATTAAATTCATAGGCTACAAAATATTCAAATGCCAAAGCAAAACCCTAAATTCATCAAAGAGACATGAATAGTCGAAGTGGTTTCCTCAAGTCTTTTTGATTGTGAAGGTTACACCGATGAGGATATCAGGGAAAGTCTCACCCACAACCTGACAACAAAAGCACGTATCCCATCGAAGAGACATTCATTCATTGGCAGGAGAACATTCAAAGTCACTCCAATACTCTAATACAGAGGAATAACATATTATTGGAGTTTTCATTCAATAAAATGCAATACGGGAGGGGAGAAATAAAACAAAGTGGGATTTATTGAGATAATGATAAAACATGAGTGATAAAGCTTTACACTCAATAGTGTACAATACAATTACATTTTCATCTAGAAGTTAAACATTTTCACCGGGAAATTGAAAGAGAAAATAAATGGTAAAATGGGTAATTACATTTTCATTGAAGAGATTCCCACATATCGGAGGGAGTGGTAAAAATATAAACATCAATAGGAGATAGCACATTGGTGGGAGTTATTTTGAAACTCTTGATGGAGTAAAGTTACACCGATGGAGACTATATCAGAAAGAATCTTTAGTATTGGGTTGAATATATTTAAGGGATCCTGGATGAAATAAAGTTATGAAATATAAAGGATGGAAGAAATGTTATCAAAATGTGCAATAATATTTTTGAAAAATAAGATTTTTGTCAAAGATGTAGGAGTGTTTGCATTGGGGGATAAAAATAATTTTATGAAAGAGTTAACCAATTAGATAATTATTTTACCTAAAGGATATTTTCATGTGAAAGGGCAAATGAATCAATTTTCACCAGAGGGTTATAAAAGGAATAATTATTTTTACCTAAAAATCATATTGAAGATACGTACATGTAAAAGGTGAAGTAAAAAATTTCAGCAAAGGAAGATTACTCTTGAATTAAATTTCATGGAGATAATGAAGATTAAAATATTTAATTTGCCGAAGGAAATTAATTAAATATTTTTTGTCAAAAAAGAGGAATACTGAAGAGATGCAGCGAACAAATGTGAGGGGTCATAACCCTAAAATAATGTATATATGCCAAATGAAATCAAAGGAAAGAATTATCATTAGAATTAGGAGTTAGGTAGGAGATATAGAAGAAATACTTTCAGAATGTTTATCATATAAAATTTATTGTATGGACCATGGTGTGTGCATAAATTTTTACTAAAATCAATGGAAGATCTTCAATTTTGTGGCTCAACATTGGTGTCAATTGTTTGTTAATACAAAAGAAATTATTTGGTTGTCTCCACATTGTTGCTTCTCTATTATTTGAAGTTGCATATCCAAGTTGTTATTTCAATTTCATCAAAACACATTATTTGTTGTTATGTAGTCAAGTTGATTGTTTTCTGTCAAAGAATTAAAAATTGTTTAATTGATTACAGTAACTTGGGGGTAACAATTGGATCAATAAGAAGAGTTAGATAATTGACAAGGTTGTTGTACTATCTCCAACTTGATTTTGTCTTGTTATTCAAATTGAGGAAATTCTTCATTTGTCAATACACATTTGTTGTCATTGTGTGGTTCTATTAATTGGTTCCTTCAAGGAAGGATTAAAATCCTTTTAACAAATCACAATAACCTGATAGGGTCAATTGGATCGATAGGAAGAGTCTGTCTGTCACATTCTTGCACATTTATACAAGGTATAAATAAACTTAAGTGCCAAACAATTAGAATTGTAACCAACATCAACCACCTATTATAGAACTTCATTGACTCCACATTCCCAATAAAGCACTAGTCCATCTCATTCATATGTCACTTATCCAATTTCACATTTACAAATTACCAATTGTCACATTAGAAGTAGATTAGTTATCAAGCCTTCATCTATCCCACACTCTTTGCCATTGTGGATAGATCCATCAATTCAACCAAATCATACATTCCTCTAATTTTCTCCATTATAAAGGTCTACTCGCCTAGGTCTAGTAGAACCTAAAGTGCAGGGAGTCATCAACTAAATAGGTTATCTCCATACATTGGTTCAAAAATGTTGTAAATATGATCATAGAGCCTAGCATCCTCTTAGGATTTGTAACCTACATTTTTGAGATCCAACAGATAGCTCGTTCTGAGGACTACCATCATCTAGTTGGATATGTGAAGTCTCCTCCATTGTAATCCTTGTTGGAGTTAAAATGACACTGAGAGGGGGGGGTGAATCAGTGTTATAATAGATTTGACCAATTTTCACAAATTCAAAAAACTATAGCACTGATATGATCTCAATATACTCTGATTAATGCATTCATGAGTTGAATGTAATCATTCATAAACAGAATTGAGAAAGATAATACCCAAACAGAGAACTAAAATAATCAACAACACAGTAAAGTAAAGGGAACTCAAAAGAACAAGAAGACTCCAAATTTTACCGAGTGGAAAACCCTCCTGGGGTATAAAAACCACTCCCTAGATGTCTTCTTGGTTTAATCTTTTAAACAAAAGTTCACAATGCCTTCTAGGCTGATTTTTGAGCACCCACTCAAGGAGCACTAGCCCCTCATTTTGAGACACCCATCTCAAGGAGTACCAACCCCTCAAATTATGTTTTGAACAATAATAGTGACTCAGAGGATTTCTCTATTTTCAGTTAAGCACATATCTTTCTGTAGAGTTCATTCATACATTTCCATACAGACAAGGAATGATACTCTCATAATTAAAAAATCAACAACCCTTACTGTTTTCAACATAGGTATTTAATTACATATTCAAGTATGTCAGTTGTGAAGAAATCTTCAAAAATGTTTTTCACCCGATCTTCAGATTCTCTTGCTGATTTTTGAATCTAAAGCTAAATATTGACAGACTGTCGATGAAGATTAAAAATCAATAGTAACACTTAGCCAGAGAGTTGCAAATCATCCTATTTAAAACAAAAACCCAACTGCTCAAAGAGGAAACTCAATGAATATGCAGTCATGTAATGGTTCTGAGATTCGATTCAATCAATGATGTCAGCCACAGAGTTTGAGATTTCGTTAACAATTCGCTGAGACACAAGAGTCTTTCTCATCGATGTTCTTTTGTTTCGTTCACAGTTGCCGTGACTTATCACTTTCAGGGAGACCTCTTGTAGAGCACACTAAGTCACACAGACAGCCCTTTTTACTCTTGAGAGTCGCTGTAACCTTCAACTTTCGGGAAGACGTTTCATAGATAAGACTTGATTTTGCCGAGAGCTCCCGAGATCAACCTTGTCGACGTGAAAATTCAACACTTATGCTGAAGGCAACTTCATCGCCGTCAATCATCCCTCTGTTTGTCACTGTGACATTTCAATACCTATGCTGAGGGCCTTTGTCATTTCCAAGTCACCAAAACAATACAAGGTCGGGGAGACACTATATAGACTGCTCCTTGTTTTGCCGAAACACCCCAAGCTCACCCTAGATCGCCAAGACAGTATCGATCTCACACCGATGAGCCTTTGAAAGAAAACCCCTTATGTGATGTCGCTGCAACATAATAGTTCTTTCGCCGAAGCACCCTTCTATCTTATGAGGGTCGCTATAACATACCGACATCGGGGAGACCTCTTGTAGATCGTTTCAATCATATCGAACCACCCCGAATTCACACCTGTTCCCCGAGACTTCCAAAAAGTCTGGCCGAAGTGAATCCCATATGTGATGTCGGCGAGACAAGGCCACTTCGCCGAGACCTATTCCGAAAAACCTAACTCTTGCCGATGCGCATCCATCCAACATCGGTCGGTGAGACAAAGAAGAGCTGAGCACCATGCTGAAAAGCCATTGCGGCTGAAACGCCATTAGCGGGGCATGCCCGGGGGTTGGCAAGGCGTTAGCCGACCATCGGCTGCGCCCGATGGGCGTTCCGGCCAGTGTCATCCCTAAATCGCGGATGGAGGGTGGGATTGCGTTATGGTGGATGAAGACAATGCCAGGGCCATCGATCGCCCTGGGCGAAGTATCGTAGATAAATACGCGTAGCTGATATGCGACCAAAATGTTCAGCGTGATACCGACGCCAATTATCGCGTCAGTGGCAAATAAAGCTATCGCTTCCCGTGACAAAATTTTATGGTGGTGAGCACGCCCGGCCCCACTTTGGCGAGGTGGGTTCGAAGGGGATTTCTGGCGGGCCGCTTTTTAGAGTACGCGTGCTTCCATTTAAAAATGCGCCTAAAGGTGGATCCTCTCATTTAATAGGGTTCACTCGAAGGGGGGTTCGAGCGAACCCATTAAGGGTCCATATGAACCCCTAGTTTGTGCAAACCCCTAAAAACTAATTTTTTTTCAAGGGAGCATTTTTGCAATTTTCCTTCCTCAATAGAATTGTAAACTAGTATTGTGGGATCACCCTCCTATAAGCTAGGTTAAGCTAGAAAATAGGATTAGTCTTAGTCTAGAAATGTTGTCATAAATAGAAGAGTAGATGAGATTGATCAAGAAGAGAAATAAGTAGAGAAGAATGTGTTGAAAGTATGAGTAGTTGGTGTTGTCATTTATGCAACAAGCTTGGGGGAGATTTTTGTAGGCTTATGTTTGTGTTGTTATTGATGACTGGTTGTGTTGATGCTTTGATTAGTTGCATTATGTTGTCATTAGTAAGTGCTACTAGTGTCAACCTCTAGTGTTGCTTTGATAAGCTTCTATGGATGTATGGTTGAATTACAGTGGTGATGATGAAGTGTTGAAGATGATGAGTATGTCTTTGGTGCTTGGTTTCCAAGTGTTTTTGAGAAAATTTGAATAAAAGAGGAAAATAGTGTGTTGCAAAGGTGATCTAATCTACAGTGTGGTGTTCTGGTTTTGGTTCGTATTTCTTCTATCTTGAAGATCTACTTATGCGGTTCAGATATGTTAGTCAGAGGTGTTCAAATGTTCTATATCTAGAATTTTTTGTTCTAGATCATTGTGTAGAAGTTGTGTTCACTAGTGTGTGAACTATATGTTGCAGTGGTTTTTGGGAGAAATGGTTTTCCTTTTCATTTCTCTCCAGTTTGGTTTCTGTTCGTGCAGTTCTGGAAGTGTGTTGATAATGATAATATCTACTTAAAGTCAATTTTTTGTAGTTTTGTGCTTCAGAAGTTGGTTTCTTGGGTTACAATGTATGAAAGCTTGTCTAAGTGTACAAGGTGTATACATTCTTTAGGTGAAAGTTGTGAAGGAATTTTTTTGATTTCAAGGTGTTTATGGAATATTCCAGATTGTGTTCAAGTGTTGTATGTTTCCCATGAGTTATCTTTTGATTTGAGGAAGTGTGTACTTAAATGTTAATGGTGTTTACACTGGTTCGACCAACCTTAGGTGTTTACACTAATTATGGATTTGCTTCGGTAATTGTGGAAGTGTGGTGTGGCATATATGTATGATTTGGGTCTGAGTTAAGATGAGGAGTGGTTCACTTTCATTCCTTTCCACCACGAGAATTCTTAGTGCCGACCTAATTTAGATTTGCATGGTTGAGGTGCATAGTCAACCTTGGAGAATGTTTTCAAGGTTGAAGAAGGTATAAATAAGTGATGAATTGATGGAGAGTCATATTGTGAAGTGTGTGATGCAAATTGTAGAGCTGTGAAGTGCAGTGCGAGCTTAATGTGCTAGATCATTGGAAGCAGTGATTAGAATGTGTATACAATCTTTAGAGAGACTACAAATGTGTTGGTGATGTTGTGGCAGATCTTCTCTGTTGCATTGAGATGGATTTCTCACTATAACACTCTTCTTTCTTCTTTTCTATAATCTGGTAGTGAGCCTTTGGCAATGAGCCCTTTTTTTTTTGGGTAGTGAGCCCTTTGGTAGTGATCCTATTGTATTCGGTGTTGCAATTAGTTTATATTGTGAGCTAATCTTCACCTTGGTTTTTCCCTTCTTGGTTTTTCCATGTAAATATGGTGTTATATTGTGCATGGTGTTGTTTTTTAGTTTTTTGTTATTTGCTTTCATGCTAAATCATTCTAACAGAATAAGGGTTAATTTAGTTGATGTGGATCTAAATGTTTATGGGGATTGAAGTTTTAATCACTAGTACAAAAACAACAATATATAACTAAATAAACTACTAAAAATTTCATATAAGTGACTAATTTTGGTCATGTGACCATTAGTAGTTTATTGCCGGTCATTTATAACATGACCAAATTTATGACAACTATTTTAGTCATTTATTTAATCATTGAATTATTCATTGAGTTAGTCATTAATTTGGTCATATATTTGGTCATTGATTTAGTTATTGATTTAGTAATT
Organism: Sequoia sempervirens; assembly: GCA_007258455.2. Taxonomy (NCBI): domain Eukaryota; kingdom Viridiplantae; phylum Streptophyta; class Pinopsida; order Cupressales; family Cupressaceae; genus Sequoia; species Sequoia sempervirens. Next base: position 18,830 of record VDFB02182010.1, read on the forward strand.
GATTTAGTCATTGATTTAGTCATTAATTTAGTCATTAATTATTGTTAACTGGTCATTTATTTAGTCATGGTAGTGATTTATTTAGTCATATATTTAGTCATTAATTTAGTCATATATTTAGTCATATATTTAGTCATTAATTTAGTTATATATTTATTCATTAATTTAGTCATTTTTATTTACTCGTTTCCATTAATTAGTAGTAAATATAGTCATGAAATAAATAATTTATTAAATACCATAAATTTTATAATGCAAAACTAACATAATATTAAACTTGAACTAAAACATAAAAGAAAATAAAAATATTACATATACGAACAAGCTACAAAATGCTAGAATTAAAAGATTGATTCAACAACATGATAAATAAAGGTAATCTGCAATAAAAAAAATTAACACATATATATATATATATAAAGGTATAAGATGTCAAAGTTGTTTAAGAGTTTCCAACTCTTTCAAATACACCATGATAATTAAGATCCCTGAACAACACATTCAAAATACTGCATAAAGCAGTGAGCCAAGATGTCTAACAACTAGTACATGATAAACATGTTCAACTATGTCATTTTTTGCAAATATTTTAGTGGCCACCGTGTGAAGGTTCCCTCCTTCTCTTTCAGATGAATAGCTCCATCTATTTTGTCTTCATAAACAAGGCATATGTTACTTGTGACCTTTAAAATTTTTACATTTGCATCTCCTGTTCCTTTCAAGTTGACTCCATGTACAATAGCTAGGGAGTGAATCCACCCAATTCCCATAGCATCACCATCAAACGAATCCAACAACATAACTTTATCCCCTTCTTTGAGTTTATCAATACATTTATGCAAAAAAAAAAAACACATTATATTACAAAGGTAATGATTACCCTTATTTGCATAATAAAATAACTATTAATTACTTAAATAGTACTTGCATGTGTATGTTAAAATAATTGCAAAAGGAAATTTTCAAAAATAATTGTAATGATTAATCTAATTTACTAAAAAACCAACACTCATAGCAGTGCTTACAATGTTACTATTAACTTCATGCTAATCAGATACAAAGGCCACAAATATAAACACTACATTACCATGCACACATACCAAATGCATAAGGTTATGAAATCACTGTTACACATAAAAAAGGTAGCTAATGCACAAAAACAAAGAATTCAATATTAGAGAACTACTACTGTTGTTGCAAGGTGAAGGTGAAATACATTGGGATGTACAAAAATAATGGTATTAAAGCTCTAAAACATAACCCTATGTAGTCAACCTAACCCTATCAATGATGACATATAAAAGAAGAACAAAGAACAAAATGTATCAAGGCAACATGTGACAACCATTAAGAGCAGTCATTGAGGAAACAA